>VNJS01009531.1:0-26470 GCA_008042575.1 Drosophila watanabei | reverse complement strand
TTTGTCAGTTTAATTTTGTATATTTAATTAATGTTTATAATTGTTTGGGCCATAAATAATATTTGTTAGACAAGTGAATGTCAGGTTAGCTTTAAATAAAAAGAGTTAGGTGAATAAAATGGAAAAATAAAAGCAGTCTAGAAATACTTTCACAGTTGTTTCTTGTTTTTCACTAAGTAAATAAAAGTTTATTTTCATAAATACTTTATAAAAGCTAAAAATAAAAGAGTTATGTTAATAAAATAAAATAGTAAAATAAAAGAGGTCTAGTGATTAAGTAAATAAAAGTTTATTTTCATAAATACTTTAAAAAGAAAGATGAAAGCTTGTTGCCTTAAAATTTGTCATTTTATTTATTATTGATATTTGATTTAGAAGCATACTTATAAGGAATATTTTTATTATTTATTGTTAATTTAAATGTGTCTGTATTTCTGTTTTCACCTAGAAAGTCTTCAGAAAATTGTATTATTCATATATAACACTTTTTTAGGTAAATAAACTATGTTGTAAGGCCTGCATTTTGTTTAAATAATAATAAATCTCTACAACAAAAATTTTCAAAAAGATTCCTTTCGGTTTCTTGAAGTGAATGAACTTTGTATCTCATTAAGGCCTTCACAATCTATCCTAATCAACCATAAAAAGCTTTCCCCTTCGTGTTAACTCAAATATTTTATTTTTTTTTTGTGTGTTTTTCCTTATCTTTTACTTTCTGCTGGTTTTTTATATTTTCTTTTATCTTTTGTTTTGAGTATTTGCAATTCAAAATTTAAATTTTTACAGCTGCCAATGGTTCGAAAAGAGAAAAAAACGATGGAAAAATTCCCTTGAGTTTGGCCTTGGCTTAAAACAAACAAAATAAAAAAATGGCAACAACCATCATAAAAAATCAACAATTTGAATTCAGTGAAAAATAGAGAGAAAAAAAGGTAAATAAGAGAGAGAGAGAGAGAGAGAGGTGGACAAGTGCAAATAGCAAACATTGCCGCTTGTTTTGTTTTTAGCGTTTATTTAGCATTTTAATTTGGCATTTGTTGAGCCTGCTAAAGCAGCTATTGTTGGTGTTGTTGTTGTTATTTTGTGGTGTGTTGTTGTTGTTTTGTAGTGTGTTGTTGTTATTTTGTGGTGTGCTGCTGTTGTTGGTGCCCACGCCGCTTGCTTTGTTTTATAATTTCACATTTCACAAAAGTTCGTTGTGCTCTTACGACGACGCTCACATTTTGCGTTTGTTGTTGTTTTTTTCCTTTCTTTCTTTAATTCATTCTGTTTCACTGTGTGTGTGTGCATCGGTTTTCAGTATGTATGTGGTTTTATTTAAATCATTTGCAATAACAAAATAAAAATGCGTCACAAATTTATTTGCACTTTTGCTGTCGGTTATTCGTATCAGAGACTCTCGCAGGCGCAAAGCATTATAGCATTTATAGCCTTGACCCCTACACAATCTACACAATGTGTATAAAAATGTTCTCTCGTTTCGTTCTTTTTTTTCCTTGTATTTTATACGGTTTTTTTTTGGGTTTGCATGCCAGAAACTTAATTGAAACATTTTAGCTGAGGGCAAACTTTTGGTGTCAGAACAACGTATACATATATGCATACATTATTCTAAAAGTGAAACACTTTTGCCAAGGGAAAGTTTATAGAAATTTTCAATGAAAAGTAAGGGTGACAAGCATATTGAAATGTTTTCTGGCATAAAGGCCAATTAAATAGTTGATTAATCTTCTTAAATAGTAACCAAATGTTGTGGGTTTAAGATTATAATTAATGGTTCAATATTCTGCGCTTTAATTTTCTACTTAGATATGTTTTTACTTTCTCATATAATTGTATTGTTTTAAACGTAACAACCCATTTTTAAAAGGAGCTTCCATTAAAAATATCTGTTTACTTTTAGAAAAATTACAGAAATTTATTATTTATTTATAATTCGAAGAAAGCTCTTAATAAAATATGGCTACTAGATGAGATTTACTTTAAGAAAGACTGGTTCTTAAGGTCAATGTTCTGTCAATATACTTTGCATTCAGGGTCAATTTTGAGGGTCAAAAACGTGCAAATTGGTTCTCATTTAGTTATTGTTTCAGTAAACAATTTTTTAAATAAACATATGAGAACATAATACCATTAAGAAAGACGATTAATAAACTCTTTAGCCATGCTAAAAAATGATCAGCTAGCAGAGAAAACATCATAAATTTAATGCATTTATGCATTTTTTATCTAGTTTAGATCAAGTTGTAATCATAAAATATAAATAAAAGATTTCCAAGTCTCATTATAAATAATTGTCAGCTTCTTGTATTTCCCCCTCAAATGAATTTATGGGAATTCCATAATCCCCACAACTGAAATTAATATGCATTTCCATTGAGTAATTCTCGTGGAATTTCTACTAAACCATCAAGCAACAAAATAATAATAAAATACGGATTAATAATAATAATAAGAAATATTACAAATTTCCCACCATTCCAATATATTCATTTAATATTATAGAAAACTGAAATTCAGACTTGCCTACAAATTCCTCGATTACCAATTAAATAACAATAAAAACCTGAACGGGATCATTGAGACTTGGATTCATTTTTAATAAATACAGAAATCACTGGGTTTTGTTTTTATTTTGTTCGAAAATATCCATATATTTGCATATTTCGAGATGAAAAGCTAAAGCTGTTGAGATACTTTTGTGAGAGAATGAAAATGAGCGCGCCAAAAAGCGAGCAGGAGATGATCATCCGTATAAATGGAGATAATGATGACAGATACGAGAAAGATCATTGAGAACTTTATGTTGTAGTTGTTGCTTTTGTGCGCCTTTGGGGGCCAACAACACACTTACACACTCACTATCTGTATCTGTATCTCGAAAAGTGTGCTTGCTTGCTTGTATCTGTATCTGTATCTGTAGAATGTATGTCGTCGCCGCAAAAACAAAACAGAACACAAAAAAAAAAAAAATGTTGTAATACACATGAAAAAAAAAACCGAGGCGTGACAAAGACGGCGCGATGCCCCGTCGTTCGTTGTGATTTGCCATCTCCCTCTGGCACTCGTTGCTTTGGAGCATTGTGAGATGATGACAAAATCAAATAAACAGAAGCTAAAAGGAACAACAACAATAACAACAACAACAGCATTGAGAAAACAGCAAGTAAGCGGGACAATTTAAGATAACAACAATGTCAACGACTGGCCCGTTCTCTTTCGCACTTTCGGCTCGCCGCGCGTCTATCTCTTTCTAATGCGATGTGCACACGTTTTATTTTTGCTCCCTCTCTCTCTCTTTCTTGCTGTCTTCTTTCTCTCATTTCTCATTCAATATCAAAGCAAAAGCAATAAATGCGGCAGTTGTCGTGCTTCCCTTTTGTTGTTTTTGTTAATTTCAATTTATTAGCATTTTATTTGCAGTTGTTGCCTTTTCATTGCCGCAAAAGTTTCGTTTTATTTTGTTGTAAATGTTGTGTGTGTTTTTTTTTCTGCTATAATTGTTTTATTGTTGTTGTGGTGGTAGTGGTGTACTTTTTCATTGCTTTTTGAAGTCAATTTGTCATCATGAACAATGATTTAATTGCTCGAAATTATGAAATTATTATGTACATATGTATGTATTAGCTTGAAGAGGAAGAGGTAAGGCAAAAAAGTTATAAAAGATAGAAAAAGAAAAAGAGTAAAAAAAAAGCTTAAAGCAGATGGAGAAAAACTTCAAACAGTTAAGGAAAGTTTCGGCGATGAAAGAGATTTAAAATAGAGATAGCGACAAAGGAAATGATTTTGTTATGTAATACATCAAAAATAATATATTTGCATAAATTAATAAATATATTTATATTACACACAAACAAAGGAAAAACTTTTTATACAAAATAACAATGATAATCAAATTAAAACTCCCAACATTTTTTTTATTATTTACTAAAAATTGTGGTGGGAATTATTAATTCATTTTAAATCAGAACGAAATTTCCCTGATTAATTAAGACTAATTAGAATTGCCTTTTTTACAGAAATATTTTTAAATTTTTCAAGTTTCTAAATAAACTCTAAGGTCTTTAATTGTATATTTTAAGAATCTGAGCAGAAAAAATTATAATACCAAGATTGAGTCATCAAAAAATTTTTGTTAGAAACTTATTTGAGTAAATAATACTACAGATATAGTAAATAATATAGTAGAATTTAAAATTTCTAAATTAGATTATAATTAACTTTAATTTAGAGAAAAGTTTGTCAGAAAACATAAATACGAAGACATAAGAAATATACTACATCTGCCTTTATGACTAATAAATCACACACGTCAGAACAATTTCTCTCTGATTCATCACTCTTATATATATTATAAAATATATAATTTTATATTAATAATCAAATCTTTATTTAATAATAATTATTTTGATATGTAAATGTCGTAAAAATCACAAATAAAATATATTTATTTTGCATGCTCGGTTGAACGCAAATAACAACCGTGAAATATTCCAACATTTGCCTATATAATTCACCATGAAACTTCCCATATTAATTCAAATGAGTCGTAATTATTTAACCTAAATTTCACACCATCTCTGTCACACTCTTTCCCATTCGATTCAATTTTTATATAAGGTAACAAAAATGCCATTATTATATGAAATTAGATCACGGCAAACGAGTGACACAAATACCATTTGCATGGCATCGTTTGTTCTGATTATTATCATTTGTTATTACTTCAGTTCCGTTCTGCTTTCTACTTAACAACTAATCAAGGAAAATTATGAAATTGCATAGGAAAAACAGGGGGCCAGAGAGAAGAGTGGAGAAAAATGGAAAATAATATAATAAATGAGGCATTGAGATGGCTTTTGTTGAGCGACAGAATGAATTGTGGAAAAGGAGGACAGTTTTATGGGCGTTTCTTGATGTAAAACGATTGGGAAACAAGTTGAGAAATTTTGAATATATCTTTACTAGATAGTATTTCTGTTATTTTAGGAATATTTTTATAGACAGAAACTTTAAAGGGTTTGTTAATATACATATTACTTTATTTTCAATAACTTTTTAAATAAAGATTTTAATTCGTTTTAAAACCTTAATCTTTTTTAATTAAATAATACGTGAATTCATTTAAATTCCAATATAAAAATACTTCAGTTCATTTACCTTTTTTGTTTATATTTTGCATTCATTCAACTTTGTAACACGAGTTTTGTAACTTTAAAAATGCATTTCACACTTCAACAGGTGTCAAATTGAACAAAACAAAATGTATTCATAAAAAAACAAGTTTAAGAATTAAACTGAAAGTGACCAAAACTTGTAAAACAATTTGGGAACCCTAAAAAGTAAATAAAACCAAAAATACTTTACGCTTGACTCATACAATTGTTTGTAAAATGAATATTGCATACAGTGCAAGTTTCCCTCAAAAAAAAAACAATAATAAAAACTTGAATATGACAGTGAAATGCAAGGAAGTTGAAGTGTGGATTTGTATTTATTTTCCCAATCTTGTCTAGTCAGCAAATGAGTTGGTAAATTGTTAGATTTCTGAGCAAGTATGTGTAGTATATGTATACATACTCACTAAAAATAAACCAAGTAAACAAAAGTTGGCAAAAAGGGCAGACAAAGTAAATTTATAGTTGTTGCCACGAAAAAAAGCGAAGGGAGAATCTGTGGAGGAAAACATTACGACGAAGGGGGAGGTAGGTGTTGGGGAGCTTAGCCATGTGATAGAGGTGAAATGAAGCAGCAAATAGAAGGGTTTCCAACTTGAATTTATGAGTACTCCCATATCCACGGAAAGTTCCCAGACCAAAGTTCAAATTGATGCGAGTTTATTTTTTTAACGGTCTAAAAAGTTCTTATCTCAGTAAATTTCTAGTTGAAGCCAAAGAAGCTATTGCCATAAAGCAGCAATTCATGGTCTTGGTGAAATTTTATTATTGGCTTGGATTGTATTTATATGGCAAACACGTTTTAAACTGGCTTTTTTGCAGCTCTTCTTTAGTACCCCAAGAAATTAAATTTATTTCAAGTCTATTTATAGCACGAATTAATATGTATTTGATTAGTTACCAGATAATCCGACAGAAATTTGATACCTTTCTTAATTTCATGCCATAATGAAATTACTTGATATGCGCTATCTGATAGATAAGGCTTCAAAGTGTCACAATAGTTGACTTTCTTCTTTGTTTTGTATATCCTTGAGTGTTGGGAAAGTATGTTTATAATTGTAATATGTATACTGTTAAATAATATCTAATAGATAGCTTGTATAAAGGGATTTTTCCAAGCCATTTGCTTATCATAAAATGGTAAATTCTCCCCAATTTGATTGTAGAAATGTGAGGAAAATTCAATTATTAAATAATCTTAAGGTCGTATATCTTGTTATAACAGAAATAATCTATAATATCCCTTTATTTATTTTAATAAATTAAATAAGTTTTATTAAAATGCATTGATAAATGCATACAAGCTATTATTACAATGCTAAACATTAATTTGATTTACTAATTGGCTTCAAACTAGCCTTCAAACCCTAAAAAAATACCTTAGCAAAAACAAAAATAAACCCCAAAGTATTCCCCATTTTTTATGGCCAATAACGATGTGTCAGAACCTTTCTCGCCAGTGTCATCCGCTCATAACTATTCTCCCCAACGGATTTCGCTCAAGTTCCACGCCGGAGATACAGATACAACTACGTACAACAAAAAAAAGCCAACAGATATCTCTTCAAAGTTAACGCTATTCATCAGAGCCAACTCGGCAACGGCACACACATGCAAACACAGATAGCCAAGCCAACAACAGTCTTGGCTTGTTCTGTTTTCGGTTTTCTCTCTGTTTGTTTCGAAACAAACCGGTTAAACGCTTTTAGCTTTTAGCTTTCAGCGAAAAGCAGCAAGAAAGAACAGCACACATAAATAAATAAAAAAGAAACAGAAACCGTTTAAGCGTACAATGGGCGTAGTTGGTTAAAGTACAGAGGGGAAGTTGCGGGGTTACGAGAGGATTGACTACAACTAATTATCAACCTCAACGAATCGCGCACAGCTGTACAGAGCAAACACAAACGCAGTTGAATTCGTTTCAAATCGCTCGATTTTGTCGATTCCGATTCTGGGTTTCTATTTCCCCTCCAAACCATCAAACGATTTATCAACAAATCAAACGTTAGCTTGTTGCCCCCTAAACATTGTAAACATTACGAGCACAAATTGTTTTTGGGCCCGTTATCAGCTCGGGTAAATTTCGATTTACAGATTAGGCCGAAAATGAGGAAACCCTGAAACAAATACAGTCAAGTTTCTTGATAGTATAAACAACCATCTGGTAAAGTACATTACAAATAAAACAATCTATAGAGGTATGCAGATAAATGGAAAATAAAGAAATGGTAAACCAAATTTACATTTATATTTTAAGAGTCCCAAAAAGCAAATCGAGCTGTCTTTGACCCTGTAAAATAATAGATTTTAAAGGTCATAATATAAGGAAGAGATAGTACTATAGTACCTTATGTAATACTTAATATTATATATTTTAACAGGTAATTTTTTAAACATTCCTTTTGCCTATAAAGAATCTAGGAAATTTGCTTCTCTTTATTTATTTTATTTCTATGAACTTCCTTTTCTTAAGAGATATTAATTTTTGGTATTCATCGCATCAGAAACATAATATTTCGTTCTCCTATATATAAAACAAAGAAGTGCTTGTACAGGTTACCAACAAAAGTTGAAGTTATAGATGTTTGACTGTATTATTTTATGTACTCGTTACATGTTTGCTCATTTTCTTTTAGCTTTCCATGTTCTGTTTGGTTTGCGTTGAGTAATTTATGAATCGGTTGGACTATTTCCAGAGAGAGAGAGAGAGAGGGAGTAAATATACACAACACATATAGTACATAAGCATACATATATGTTCGCATCCCAGTATCGCTTTACAAGCTGATAACAAAATTGAACAGAGAAACGTGACTTGAAGCGGTCAGTAAATCCGGAGAACTGGGCATTCCAACTATTTGATCAAGAAATAATGTAAACATATTATATTATATTATATTATATATTTGGGAATGCACGAGTGCATATGAGTTGCTAAAAATACAAATTCAGTAGAATGTTAAGGTCATTAAACATTCAATTAATTGTTGATACATCCATGACAGGTAGGTCGTCAAGTGAATGAAGTCGTCAAGGCATCACAAAGCTCATTTTTAAAAAGCTCAGAAAGTATTAAGAGGTAATATGGAATATTATGAATAATATGTTTTGAATATTTAACTGATTTTGTAAATTAAAAATTTATTTATTTATTTTTTTTTTTAAGGTTTCTACTATCTTATTCATAAAATGTTTTTTTTTAAATTATTAATTTTGCTTTTTTCATTACTAACAAATAATAAGATTGGTAATATTTAGATTTCTTTGTATTATTTACTGATTTTCCTATATTATCAAATAAAACGTTACTTTTAAACGTTTAATAACCATTATGATATGAAATCATCATTAATGCCAGTCTCATCCTTATAATGAATGAAAATGAAAAGCAGTTCCAGTTCCATTCATTATCTATTGGTTTTTACCGTTAATTTGCTGGCGATTACGAATAGAAGCATCATAAAAACCCCAAAATTCATTGGAGAGCGTGAGAAGCGTGAAAGAAGAACTTAACGTGAGAAGAACAAGAGTGACGACAAGAAGAATAAGAGCAGAAGAAAAGAAAGCGAAGAAGAGCCAACAGCAGCAGCAGCTGTTATCAAGAAAGTAACTGTTAATAAGCCACCTGTGGCAGTTTCGCATGCTCAAAAAAAAGTAAAACAAACAGCACAGTTGCCCTCCTCTCTCCACTCTCTTTTTTTTTTTGTTAGCACAACATGGCAACAGCATAATTAAAGCCCAGATTTTTTAGACCAACACTTTAAGCTTTCATAAAAAATATAAAAAAAACTCACCTTGAGATGGTCCAATATTAAATATTTCCTTTCTTTGTGGTTTCCTCCCACGCGTGGCCCTTAAATCCGTTTACTGTTATATTTATTGTAAACTTGCTGCTGCTGCTTCTGCTGTTGTTTTTGTTGTAATTCCTTTCAGCATTGCTTTTCACTTTACTTCACTCACACACACACACAGAGACACATATGTAGAGAGCGAGAGACACGATTCACGTACAAAATTTCTCGTGCTGCAACTTTTTCTCTCTTTTCTTTTCTTTGCTTTCTTTCTTTCTTTTTATATATATATTTTTTGTGTAAACCAGTATTTTTGTGCCTTCTTTCACTTGTATGATTTTTTTATTCAAGAAATTGTTGAATAACGGTTTCTGTTAGCCGCTATGCTCTCGTCGCTGTTGTTGTTGTCATGAATTTCACTTTGCTTTCGCGTTTCACGCATTGCTGCTGCTTCTTCTTCTTCTTCTTCGGCTTCGTCTTGTTGCTCCTTTTTATCTTAGTTGTTGTTGTTGTTGCTGTTTTAGCCGTGGGAAACCTGTCCAGCAGCCTTAAAGCCGCTGTTTTTGTTGCTTTTCATTTTTCGGCCGCACATTTTCATAGCGTTGCTCTACAGAAAACACTTCAGACATTTTATATTTAATCATTTTTGCATTTCGTTTCTTCTTTTTTTTTATAGGTGAAAAAGGCAAGCAAACAGCGTGTGTACATATATAATAAATAAGGCAAAAATTCCAACAAAATATACAATTATTGTTGTTGCTCAACGTTCATTGCCACACACACACACACACACACATACATCGACGACCAGACAACGAGTCAGACACACACGCATACATATACCATTTTTTTTGGGGCTAAGGGGGGCGGTTTTTTTTTCATTTTGTTTCAAGGCAACTTCATTTCTTGACTCTTTTTTCCTCCCCCGCAAAGGGAAACAAAGAAAATTTCACTTGTCGCACACACACACACACACACACGCTTGTCCACTCACTCACACTCTCACACATACCGAGACTCGCACATTTCCCCAAAGGAAATATAATTTAAAACATTTTTATTGACACAATTACAAGGTTTCTGCTTCTTGCGTCTGTTGTTGTTGCCGCTTGCTTGCTTGCTTCTTCTATTTATCGTTGTTGTTTTTGTTGTTGTTGGCCTACTTTGTGTATGTGTTGTTGTTGTATTTGATTTTCTCTCTAGGTTTTATTTTTTGTTGCTCCAACTTCTCTTCGCTTTGAAAAAATTTCACACGCGCCGTTTTTTTTTTTTTTTTGTGTAGTCTCTTTTTACGTAAATTAGATTGCCATTTGAAGTTATTTCGGTTGTTTTGGGGATTGCACTTGGTATTTAGCTATTATATATATGTATATATATATGTGTTGCACTACATTATATTTATAAACATTATGTGTATATGTTTGAAATTTTAATTTTATTTTTGTATAAAAAGAAACGAGACGACGACGTATGAACAATGAACAAATGTTCCAGCGTTGTCAATTTAGCTAATTGCCCGCTATATCTGGCGGTTTTTAAAAGCAAGGTGCGGGATAATTTGTAAGCTAGCAGCTAGCGGGAAACAAAGTGTTTTATCAAGCAAAATTGGCGTTATTCTAGCTTGTTTTAATGTATTTTTACTTTCATGACCAAGCATATTTAAAACGGAAAAAGCATATGAAATTCACAATTGACACGTTTTGTGCTCATATTTTGCGGGATAAAAATATGCATTTATTTGATTTTATTAAAAAATATATATATATATAATATATTCGCAAATGCAATAATGATTTAAAATCCAAAATCGATAAAATCATCTCTTGTTAAAAAAAGGTAGCGAGAAAATAAAGATGCTTCCAAAAAAGACCGGCGAAAAAAATAAACCCATAAATATACATTTACAATATTATGAATATGCTTAGGAGCTTATTATACAATAATTTATTTCTTGCATTTGGATGCAGCTATTGGTATTTAATATTATTTGTTTTATTTTTAGCTAATCATTTTCAGAGCTTATTCGAGAGCTCATTACTGAAAACTAAAAGTGACTGCGCTTGGTGCAGAAAAAAATACAGAAAGTGTGATCGTAATCTAGGTGATGAGAAGAAAGATAATATTTGAATATATTTTAATAACGACTTTTTCAAACGTTTTTATCAGCTTTCGACTGCTTGTTCCGGGCAATCGAGATAATAATACCATAAACACCGAAATATATTAATAGTTGCTAGGATTGCTTAAATGTGTATTACAAAAAATATAAGTAATTGCTTTGGTTGTTTATTTAAATTTTAAATTAACCCTGAAAACCAGTTTTTATTGAGTGTATCCAAAAGCGCTGTAACTTCTTAAATTTAAATTATTTTTGGTTTAAATTAATTTGTAAATGTACATAAATAAACAAAGAATATATGATAAAAAATTCAAAGTTCTGTCTTTAAGTAGGGCGGAGAATATTTGAATTACAGTCTAAAAAACGGCTTATACTTCAACATGATTCTTACCAGAGATATGCTTACCGGGGAGTTAAACTATTATTAATTAGTTTATTTAGATCTCAATTAATTAATTAAAGTCAGTATTTTTAAAAGAATTTGTATCGGAAAGGATCTCTCTCTCTTGAGCACGAGAGAGCGAGTCGAGAGCGGGAGCGCCGATCCTGTGATGCCAGGACACCAACTCCCGCTAGTTTAGCTATTTTCCCACTAGATCTAGATATATTTAATTTTAAGGAAATGCTGTTTGCAGAGCGAATATGGCGTAATTTCACTTTAAATGAAATTAGAAAATTATAAAAAAGGTATTCTTTGTAATAGCTTTTTTCAGCCTTTCATTTTCATACTTCACTTATCTTAGCTTATTTTTATCCAGAATCTAGCTTGTACGGGTGGTCATAACTAGGCAACACTGACAGTCTTTGTTTTGCTAGTGATGTACTATCGGAAGGTTAAGGTATTATCGGAAGATACAGGTACTTTCCAAGGAGGCAGGTACTATCGAAATATATAATTACTATCGACTGAAAATGATGTATCGAATAAAATATCTGCTTTTTCTTTTCTCCATTTGTTTTCCTTTCCCATTCTTGTTTCAAAACTGTATTTTGACTGTTATTTCTTTACCTAATTTTATTTAATTTAACTAGAATGCTCTTCGATTTATCCAAAAATGGGTAATCGCATTACCTTAGCAAAGTTTCAAATCTTTCATCAATGTTGTTCACCCTTTTGCGTGACATTAAAAATGTCGATAGTTCTGTACAATTTCCTTTTGTCGTCATCGAAGTTATTCCATCTCTGGCGTCTATAAGCGGGAAAAGTTTTGTAAAACCTCATAAAACCAATGGTAAGCAGTTAAATACTTAAAAAACAAAGCATAAATTAAAAGAGAGTACCTGCAGCGATGCCGCCTTCATCCTCGCAAGATCCGGCATTATCCTCTCAAGAGGAGCCGCCGCGACGATACTGCGCCATAGCGCATCATCTGCTGAAAACTCCGAACCGCAAGATAACTGATCCGAATGTGGTGAAGTTTGCGAAGCGTATAAACGCAGATATTCGCGCGGGATCCATTATGTGCCAGAGTTGCTATGAGAATTTGATGAAGCTGTACCGCATGAAGATGGCCAATGCCCGGCGGCACCAGCAGCGACGTGAGGAATCTGGCAAAAGCCTGTCGGATGTGAGCAGCAGCCAGCAGATGGAGTCCAGTTCCGATCCGAGTGTTGCAAACGCACCCCAGCCCAGTGGCGTGACAATGCGTAAAAAGCTGCCAGCTGTATCGCCAGCACCTTCGGGAAGCTCCTCCACCACAACTGACGACGGGCCCAACGCCAACACTTCACCGCCGGCCAAGAAAAGGCGTACAAGTGGAAATGCTCCCCCACCGCCACCAGCACGGAGCACATCCTATATAAGCGACGATGACGATGCCAACTCGAACCTCAGTCTGAATGCGGTGAACGGCACAAGATTGCCGCACATCCAGCCCATTCCCAAGAGGCGTGAATTTGTTCATATAAACAAGACGGCGATGGAAATATATTTGGCAGGGACCACAGGCGGCTAAAAGCCAGTGAGTAAAGGTGTCAAAAAAAAAAAAAAAACGGATTCTTCTGGAAGGATCCTCTTGAAGTCGGTCAAAAGTCGGTTAAAAAGTAATAATAAGTCAATTGATGAGCCAGGATTAACCTGTTAATTTAATAATTAAGAAACAAATGACAAGTGAAGTCTCATTAATATGAACACTTATTTCTTATGTTAAAAATGTCTAAGTCAGTCCTGACGAAGTATTCATAAATGCGATCTACAGAATCCTGTTAAAAACTAAGTCGAGTTCGCCAGTCAAAACCCTTAAAAAAAAAAATGAAATGAATGAAAGACTTGTAGTCTAATTAATTTAAATATTCTAAAAATCATTAATAATTCAAATATTCTTAAATTTCAAATAGTTAAAAATGTTGGAAAATATAAAAACTACAAATATAAAAATATGAAAAACTAAAAAAAAAAATCTCTTAACAAAAAGTTGGTCTTATGAAAATATGCTTATTGATTGTGCTAATTGAAATATGAAACAATAATAATAAAATTTATAAGAATACGAAACACACAAAATATTTCATGTTTATTTTCAGTATCGACAATACATTTACGAATCCAATCCACAACATCCTCTAACAATTTTATAGGTTCACAAGTTATAACAAGAAAAAAACATTTTATTTACTGTATCGAAAAATACTTTAGTTTATCTGAATAAAAAAAAAAAAAAAACGAGATTAAAAAATGCTTTAAAAAATGTTATCTTTTGATAATAACAAGAAGTTATAACACGAATGAACGGTCTTTTAGTTGAAACAAAAAAATATTTCTCCTATCTAAATGTTAAATATAAAACTAATTATAAATATAACATTGTCGTCTGCTTATTCTACTTTTGTTAGGAATGAACATTTATTTAGCCAAACTACCAATAATATACAAAAAGCCTGGTCAAAATAATATAAATTTAAAAAGATTTTCTCATTAAACATTCGATAGTATTAGATGGAACAATCGATATTAAAAGCAGTCGACAACCCTGCTGCTGTTGTCCAATTTATTTCCCAAAGGTTCCCACATTTTTCAACTGTATGGCCAAACGTTTTAATAATTACGGTAGTATACAAAAATCAATAGTTTTTTTCTGAGAATTTAAAACATAATAATTTCTTTATTTCTATAATTCTGTTTAGTCAAGTATTAAATGCACGAATTCGGCCCCGCATAAACACAGTATATTTTAGCACACGAAACTCTGGCAACACTGGCCAGCAGGGGCTATATAAACAAATCGAACTGCGATGCAGGCGCTTTAGTTGACAGATTTCTCGGCGCAAGCAAACTCGAAAGGGCTGAACAAATTCTGCTCGGAACACAAATCAAAATTCTGGTTTATTAAACTCGAGAAATAGAAGGCAAAATTTCTGGCTAAAATGGCTGAACGCGATGCCGCATCGAATCAGTTGATTGACTACAAAAACTCCCAGACGGTGAGTGTGTTGGTGTCGCCTATGTGCGAGCGAGTGTGTGTGTTTGTGCCGGCCCGAAAGTAGGAAAAAAGAGAAAGGCGAAGGGGAGAGCAGCAGGAACGAAGCGTTGTTAAAAAAATAAAAATAAACAAAAAACGAGACAATAAAGGCGGGCAATGGCTGCTATAATGCTGTACTTTTTTGTATCGAAATAATGGTTAATAATTAAGAAATGCAAAAAGCCACTAAGATCGTTCGTTTCGAAAGCGAACAGTTCAAAGTTCAAGAGCGGTCGCTATCGCGTTCTCTGCTCTCTCGCTCTTCCTCTCTCTCTGGTTCTCTGCCTGTTTATTTATACGCCTCTTATCAGATAAGAGTTATCAGTTTATCACTAAATATTTCATTACCGGTGGATTTGGAGGGTTTAATCCATAGTTTTGGTCTAGTTAACTTTTGGCTTTAGCTTTGGCCCTTTTTTTTATACATCTCTCACCTTGGCTAACCTTTGGCTTTTAGTTATTTGTTTTGCAATTTGCTTTTATAGTATTCTCGCTTAGCAATTTTCAATTTCATTTGGCTTTACTTGCCTGTTTATTATATATTTTATTTATTCGATTTTTGTTTGCACTTTCGTGCTAACTGTTCGCTTTCGTTTTTCGAACACACTTTGTAGCTAATATTTGAAATTGAAAAATCGTGACGCTAACAAAATGCACAAAGTACAGAGCAGGTTTTTCAAAAAGTATTCCAAATGCCTTAATGAAATAATTGTAAAGGAATGCACTGAATATATTTTAAATTGTATAAATTTTGTTTAAAATAATGGATTTTCGTATTGGAAAAGTAAAGCATTATAATTTAAAATGGGAAAGTGGTATAAAATATACTTTCGATATTTTAATGCCCAAAAACAATGGTAATATTTTGATTTAAAAAGTCATTTTAAAACTACAACATTAATGGAACATTTTATTTAAAGATTAATAAAAGTCCACACTTTTTCACAGTTTTACTTTTAATTTAAGAAATAAGGCAATAATATGCAATATTAAATACGAAACATTGGTTTCTTTTTATGGAAATACTTATCTTGGGATTTTGAAAGATGAAAAAAATATTTTATTTATTTTTAATATTTAAACAGAAGTAAAAATACCGGTTTCACTTATGTATATATATCTAAATATTACACAGCCATATTTTATTGTTATAAAATCTGAAATCCCTTAGTTTTTATTATAAAAATACCTTAAATTAAAATTGACAAAATTAGTTTTTAATTAGTTAAAGCATTTTATTAAATATTTAAAAATAAAATGTATTTCATTAAAAACCGTTTAGAATAGTAAAAGTACGTGTTTCACTTACACTGATTAAAAAGTATAAGACTTGTGGTCATTTTTCAAGAATTTTGGTTACAAAAGTCGCGCAAGAATATTTTGGTCATATTTTCAGATTTTTTTGTTCTTTTTGTAAGTTGTTTTTGGTATTAAATGAAGCTTAAAATCTAGTAATTACAGAATTTTAAGGCTTATATTATGATTTTGGTCTTATATTAAGATTTTTAAAGAAGATTTGATTTTTTTATCAGTGTAGTTCTTTATTGCTTTATATAAAATCCATAACACACCCATTTACTATCGTTTTTTGCCACCTTTTTGCATGTACCCCCCATAAATCGATAAATGAAACTCAAATATTCAGAGCTATATGTTAGTCAGTGTTGATAAGCATCGAAAAAACCTGCTAAGTAATTGGCCCAAATAGATTATATTTATCAGCACTATATACCTTTTTTCGTTGAGAAATTGGTAAAGCAACAATTGATAGTAAATTTTCAAAAACTTTTTACCTTGAAAGTACTTTTAAAAACAATATTATACATTTATTTATATATAGCTTTGAGTGTTGTAATCGAACCAAACAAAGAAGCAATTAACTTGATTAATTTGTGGAAAGGAAATGCAATTAACTTTATTAACTTATTGAAGCGAAATATTTCAGTTCTGTAAAAAGGGCGTTAATTACAAAAAGGTTTTACTCAAGAACACTCATTATTTCTATTTTACGGACTGCAAAACAATATAATTATGTATACAAAAAAATAAACATATTTCTCACGTAAACGGATGAGTCAAAGAAATCAATTAAAAAAGTTACCAAGTTATGCCCCTGCTTTAATACAATTGCAATTATTTTTTCTATATAACATATACATATATAAAAGTGCATATATACTACGAGTTGTTTGTGCCGCTTTGAGGTTGGAAAATCACTGGGAAGTCAATGGACTTTGCTGCGACCGGCTCAATGTTGCATAAACTGGTTGCAATGGGCTCACGAGACAACGAACCCGGCTAAAAGAAACCAGTTTTTGGGCCAGACTTGGAGGGAAAATGCGTTTGCAGTGCCATTAGCTAACGCAAATTTTCTTTCTCCAATTTGGTTATGCAACACACATGCCTTTTGTGGCTTTATAGTGTTCCAAGTGACCCAGAGAGGAGAATCGAACTATAGCTTTTGGTTCGTGTTGTTTTAGTCGATTTTGACCTTCTATGACGAAACTGTGAAAACTGCATTCTATCAGGCAATTAAAAATGTTTGTTTGCCTTTGTTTCGCTGAATAATCGTGGCAACTATGTGGTTGGGTTCTTTGTTTCCACATTTAGTGGGAGAATCGTATGATATAAACCTTGCTTCACTCGCATTAGCCAAGAATTTTCAGAAATTCTGAAAAAGCTCTCTTTTGAAACCAGTTACATTGGGTAAGGTCGTAAAATGAGTCGATGGAATGGGAAAAAGTACAAAAAGTATTTTAAAAAATGCGTAATTGTTAAATAAACTATTCAAAATGGTTAAAAGAACGGTCTGCATAGGTTTAAAAATCTTATTAAACACTTAAAATAAATAAATCTTCTCTAGATATTGTAATATCATATGATACTGCATTTCTTTGAGTTTATTTCTTTAATTAATTACTTTACAATTATTATTATTTACTTTTGATTACTAATTTTTTTATTTTTTTATAATAATTACAAGTATTTTTATTTAGTTTTCTGTAATTTTAACTTTAAACAAGCTATTTCCCAATTCACCACTTTAAATTTTTGCTTTAATATCAAAGAATAACTAAAAAAGTACATTTTTTTTTAGTTTTCTGTAATCTTAACTTTAAACAAGCTATCTTTAAGTTCAACTCTTTATTTTCCAACTCATAATTTCAAATCTTTGCTGTTATATCAAAGTATAATTTAAAGAAATACTTTGTTTTTGTTTTCTATTCTCTTTTCTTTAAAGTACAAATCTTTAAGCAGAAATCTTTATATTTCACAACTTATTACTTCTTATCTTCACTTCCAATCTTCGTTGTAATATCAAAGTATAACCTAAAAAGTGTGTTTTTTTTTTTAATTTTCTGTAATCTTAACTTTAAGGGGTTAACTTTTAACAAGATTTAAGTACAAATATATATCAAATATATTTCTTATTTCATCACTTTAAATCTTTGCTGTAATATGAAAATATAATTTAAAAATTACCTTTTTATTAATTTTCTGTAATTTTTTTCTTTAAATCAGCTATCTTTAAGTACAACTCTTTTTATTTTCCAACTTATCATTTTAAATCTTTGCTGTTATATCAAAATATAACTTAAAAAGTACTTATTTTTTAGTTTTCTGTAATCTTTAATTTTTCTGCTTTCTTTTAGTAAAAATCTTTATATTTCACAACTCATTACTTCAAATCTTTCCCTCAAATCTTCGTTGCAATATCAAAATTAATCATCACTCGAAGTTCTGCCCTTCAAATGACTCAGATACGAGTATCTAGCAGACAATGTTGTCTCTCCTACAATATTTATCAGATGCACAGGGATCTGGGCTTACTACCCCCTCATTAACATTTTGGTTGTTCGCTTCGCTTACAAGCTGCAATTAAAAAAGACTTTTCCAGTAGTCTCCATCTACATTTTTTGCATTCTTTTTTTTTACTCTGAGATCGTAAGAGGTTACCTTATCACAGTTTGCTCTTCACTTGGAATATATACACGCATATGGGAGGCCCGATACGAACCAGATTGACTTGTTGGGGAGCGTGAATCGAATTCCATTCTCATTCCCGGTTTTGCTTCACTTTTCAGTATCTGTGTTCCCTCTGAAAAGTGGCTCCATATTGTTGTATCAAAGTGCAAACAATACTGATTAAATCCGAGGCAGGGGACAACAGAAAAAAAAACAAGCATGAGTGCAGAAAGAGCAAAAAAACAATAGGAATACATATAGAAATGTCTAAAGAAATGAAATAAAGAATTTATAAGGAGTGTTTACCAAACAGGTGATATAATTCCGAGCTTGAAAGCTGCTTTGAATGTTAAAATTTGCAACTGAATGCAACGCAATTGTTGAGAAGGGTCTTACATATATCTTTTATACATATTTACTATCTTTATCTTTAAAAATAAGCTTAGAAAGCATGTTATATACTTAGGATACATCATTAGAATCAGGATACCTAATTTTAGTGACCAAACTTAATATTATAACTTAATATTATAAACAACTGGCGACTTTCCACTTGGGAATTATAACAAAAAACGCAAGCAACAAACGATTCTCTCTAAGAGTAAATAGTTTAAATCTTCTAAGATTTTCAAGTAATCTTCTAAAATTTAATACCCATCTTATACTTCCAAGTAAAACCTTTCCAAATATTATTTTATTACCTTTTTAGACACCCGACTTTTAAGAATTAAGATCAGATAAAAAAGAGCCTTTAATCTAACTTAAAAGTAAACAATTCCCCAAGTAATTCACGACATCTAAACGACTTTGTTGCTATATATATATGAACAGTAGCTTCATTTATATGTTTGACACATCACCAGAGGGTTCAGTTTGATATATATAGATAACGCCTCTATAATGTATACTCGTTGCGTTCTAGAAATTCTTTCAAATTAGAATTTCGCAATAGCATTAGCTAAACAGTGTGCACTTTTACCAGTGACAGTTTTGCAAATTGACTTCTGACTTGACTCGACTTGACTTTGAGTTAATTCTATAATGAGTAGATGGCTTGCATGCGAAATAAGCGATTAAAACCTGGCAGAGGGTGTGGTGTGGTGTGTCTCCAGGGAAATTAATTGAAACACACAGGAAGATATGGAGAGACACTTGATATAATACAAAGAAGATATCCGCTTGATAAATGACGGACATTTTGCAAAAGCTAATTGATATTTCAGGTTCGATCAGACAGCATTATTTGGCATCTAATTTATTGTTATGATTTTATAAAAGGAGGTTATTAATTGAAATACAAAACCAGGGTTTACCTTCAAAAATGTTAATTATCTAATCAGTTTTGACAATTTGAATTGAATTATTGTTTGTTTAAAAATTACTTAAAAAACCTTAATAATGGGTTTACTTTCCACTTTACTAAAAATTCTATTTAAATATTTTTTTGTGCACTAAAAAGCACTTTTCAAAGTGACCCCCTGCGTAGTGATAAAGTTCTACAATCTTTATGTTTATGTTTTTCTTCGTGACAGCGTTCGAAAGATTATTCAAAAAGAAATATGAAAGTCCGCTAGACCAAAAAAAGAATTATCGCTTAAGGCTACGATAAGATTAGGGGACACTTTGAACTGGCAATTTTATATAACAAAAAATAAGTAACATTGCACTTTGCAACTTAAATAAATAATCAAGAAAATAACAAACCATTTGTAAAGTTTTACTAAGAACTCATCACTAAAAGTTCTTTTTTTCCCCCATTTACAGGTCTCTCCGGGAGCTATTACCACCGGCCATGGAGCACCCATTGGCATCAAGGATGCCGTACAAACGGTGGGTCCGCGTGGACCCGTGCTCCTGCAGGACGTGAACTTCCTCGATGAGATGGCGCACTTCGATCGTGAGAGGATTCCCGAGCGTGTGGTCCATGCCAAGGGTGCTGGTGCCTTTGGTTACTTTGAGGTTACCCACGACATCACTCAGTACTGTGCCGCCAAGATCTTCGACAAGGTGAAGAAGCGCACTCCTTTGGCCATCCGTTTCTCCACGGTGGGCGGTGAGAGCGGTTCCGCTGACACAGCTCGTGATCCTCGAGGATTCGCTGTCAAGTTCTACACCGAGGATGGTGTCTGGGATTTGGTTGGCAACAACACTCCGATCTTCTTCATTCGCGATCCCATTCTGTTCCCCAGCTTCATTCACACCCAGAAGCGTAATCCGCAGACGCATCTGAAGGATCCCGATATGTTCTGGGACTTCCTCACCCTGCGCCCGGAGTCGACGCATCAGGTTAGCTTCCTGTTCAGCGATCGCGGCACTCCCGATGGCTATTGCCACATGAACGGCTACGGATCGCACACCTTTAAGCTGGTGAATGCCAAGGGCGAGCCCGTCTATGCCAAGTTCCACATGAAGACGGATCAGGGCATCAAGAATCTGGACGTGAAGGCGGCCGATCAGTTGGCCAGCAGCGATCCGGACTATAGCATTCGGGATCTGTACAATAGGATCAAGAACTGCAAGTTCCCCAGCTGGACGATGTACATCCAGGTGATGACCTTCGATGAGGCCAAGAAGTTCAAGTACAATCCGTTCGATGTGACCAAGGTCTGGCCGCACAAGGAGTATCCCCTGATTCCCGTTGGCAAGCTGGTCCTGGATCGCAATCCCAAGAATTACTTTGCCGAGGTAAAAGATTCTCTTTAAATGGATATTTTTGTTCCTTTACTAATAAATTATTATTTTTAGGTGGAGCAAATCGCCTTCAGTCCGGCTCATTTGGTGCCCGGAATTGAGCCATCTCCCGACAAGATGCTCCAGGGTCGCCTGTTCTCCTACTCGGACACCCATCGTCATCGTTTGGGACCGAATTATCTGCAGATTCCCGTCAACTGTCCCTACAAGGTGAAGGTCAGCAACTTCCAGCGTGATGGCTTCATGAATGTGACCGACAACCAGGACGGTGCTCCCAACTACTTCCCCAACTCGTTCAACGGACCCCAGGAGTGCCCCAGGGCCAGGGCCCTGTCCACCTGCTGTCCCGTCACTGGCGATGTCTATCGCTATAGCAGCGGCGACACTGAGGATAACTACGGCCAGGTCACCGATTTCTGGGTGCATGTGTTGGACAAGTGCGCCAAGAAGCGTCTCGTGCAGAACATTGCCGATCATCTGAACAACGCCAGCCAGTTCCTGCAGGAGCGTGCCGTGAAGAACTTCACTCTGGTTCATGCCGATTTCGGACGCATGCTGACCGAAGCCCTCAATCTGGCCAAGTCATCCAAGTTCTAAGTTTATGGATATCCCACCAGATCTGGTTTTATCTTGGCCTTAATTACGGTTTAACCCCATTTTGGAACCCACAAATTCCAACCCCAACAACACCCAACTCCGACGATCTAACTAACAACAACAAAAAGCGTATTTGCTTGGTTGCGGGCTAAAATCAAATGAATTAATTAACTATTGTGCTTGTGTCTTGTTTTGATATTCAAAATTGTCATAGTTTATACACGAAATATACAATTATATGCAAATCGATGCACATTAATATATAATAAAATCTTTATATTTTGATACAAAAAATTTACAATTTGGTGGTTTACTTGGAGCTTTTATCTTCGAAGGGGAGGAGTTTATAATTCGTTGAGTTAAATATTAAAAAGAATATATTTTTTGCTTGATTTATAATAAAATGTATATAAATTTGCATTATAGAAATTTTGAATTCAAATAAATAAATAATTAAATTTAAAAATATAAGCTATAAGCTATAAAATATAAGTTATAAATTTAAAAGAATATATTTTTTATTTATAATTAAATTTGCGTTATAGAATTCAAAATATTTAAATAAATAAACGATTAAATTTCAAAATATAAGCAACCGGCCTCTCAAACAATTACTCTAAAACTTTAAAGGTTTATCGATTGTTAAAGTAATTTTATTTTAAGATTTCATCTTCTAAAGAGGAGGATTTTCTAATGTCGTTGAGTGTTCAATAGAGAATAAATTAGAATTTGTTTATAATTTATAATTACAAGCAACTCAGCACTAGGAATATTCAAATAAATAAATTTTAAAATATAAGCAACAGGTCTCTCCAACCAATCACTCAAAACTGTAAAGGCTTATCGATTGTTCAAGTAATCGCAATTGCATTAATCGTTCACATGACATCTCTAGCAGGAAAAAATATATCGATAGCGATAATATTAAAATTGGTTGGCGCTTACTTTTTGAAGTTATATTCTTCTAAGTTCCACAAATCCAAATTTAATGTTTTGTTTATTTTATTATATTCTTACAAGTTATTAATTTTTTCCCCAAAAGGCTGCAGCTAGTGATTGTTATTTCTGACTCTATAAATTTATTTGTTGTTTAATAATTAATTATAAAAATTACACAAAACTATTCAATTTTCTCTTTTTATTAATTATATGATTTAAATAGTAAACTATAAAATATTATACTCATCCAGGTGTATTTTTTTAGAATTTTAGGAACAGGTATTCCTTGCCAAACACTTTACAATTATCATCGAATATCGATAGAAACAGAAACACAATATCGCTATCGAAAGCGTATTGCCGCGCCACCTTTACATTCAAATGTAGTTTATAAACAAAACATTTGAAACAGATTGTTTTGAGCTTTTTATTTTATTTGATATTTTCGTTTACAAACTATATAAAACATAAATCATTTGCAAATGTACACATTATCATTTTAAGCTTACACTAAAGGCTATTTTTGTGTGTGTGTGCTCGTGTCTCGTTTCGCAATAAGTTGAGTAGGTTGTTCATTTTTTCAATTTCCTCTTCACGAATATGTACGTTCTCTCAGTCTAGTTATTAAAAGTATATAATTGAACGATTAATATTTACCCCGTGTTTTTTCTCTTGAATATTCTTTATGCTAAATGCAACGCTTAAGTAACATTAATTGTGGGCGCGTTCTTCGAAAGTTTATCGCTACACAATTATTAATGTTGTTCAATGTTTATATAAAAAAGTTCTCCGCAAATGCATCTCTTTATATCAATAACTTTAAACTTGGTTCCACACAAAAGGCACTTCATCTTGTACACAGTGTTCCCTAAATTATTCAATATTGATATTTCCATTGCTGTCTGTTGTGATTGATTTTATACCCTAAAGGATTCCCTAATTACCGCCTAAATCGTCTGATTCGCCTTCATCAGCGCTTCGTGAGCATACACTTTCGCCCAGTCGGGGAACGAGTTGAGGTTGGGATAGACGACCAGGCCCCAGGTCTGACAGAACACAAACAGGACGACAATGGTAATAATTGTCGGTCCAATACCGGCGATGGCCATGTCCTTGGTCCTAATGTTGGCATAGCCGGCAACCAAGGCGTTGGGCGGTGTGCTCACGGGCAAGTGGAAGGCCATGCTGCAGGCCAGGCCGGCGGGCAGGATCAGGTACAATGGATGAATCTCAATGGCCAGGGCCATTTCCGCCAGCACCGGTACAATAATGTTGGCAATGGCCACATTGGAGCTGAACGCGGTGAGGAAAACGGCCACCAGAATGACCACCAGCAGAAGGACAGCGTTGGGCAGGACCTTCAGTCCAATCAAGGCATTACCAATCAGCGTGGCCATGCCGCTCACCTTGCTGCCTTCGGCCAGGGCGAAGCCACCGCCAAGCAGGAATACCAGACCCCATGGCACCTTAGTCTGGATGAACTTCCAGGTAATGAGCGAGGGAGTGGGTCCCGTGGGCACGGGGCCGCCGCGACGCGAGCAGTAGCGCAGGAAGGCATAGTTGGCGGGCAGAACGAAGCACATGATGACGACGAAAATCGTGGGCATAGAGTTGCGAATGTCCCTGGAAGAGAGGAAGGATGTGATTCAATTAATAGAGATGTTTCCTCTTATATATTGATCAATTCCACTCACTTGGTATTTAGCCAATCGGCCCAACCCAAAAAGATGCCTGGCTTGCGGGTAAAGTACATGATCACCATGAAGATGAACAGAATCATCACTTGAATCTCATGTATGGACATGGGTCCCAGCTCCTTGTAACGCTGATCGATAACCTTCTTGGCCACATGAGCGCCCTCCTTGCCGCGCTGCACTTCCTGGGCCTCCTTGCTCTTGGGACGCCACAGACCCATAAAGTGCCATTGCAGGAACAGGAAGGTGAGCAGAGTGTACACCAACATCGAGGGCACCGAGTAGAACATGAATGTGGGGAAATCCATTTGTTCGGTGGAGTTGGCAAAGCGAGCATCGTAGATACCCTTGAAGGTCAAATTGGTGGCAGTTCCAATAATGGTTCCACATCCGCCCAATGACGAGGCATAGGCAATACCCAGATAGTAGCAGAGCGTGATTTTCGTGGGATATGGTGGTCTGAATAAAAGGAATTGTCAATTATTTCTTTAACTTTAAATATAAACAAAATAATAAACTCACTCATCCTCATTGTTCTTCTTGTTGTTGCCAACAATTTGGTACTCGGGCTCGTGGTTAATCTTGCACACGCCCTGGGCCTGCAGCTCCTCAAGCACAGCCTGGATAATGGGGCACATCATGGCCGTGCAGGCGGCATTCGAGATCCACATGGACAGGAACATGGTGACCATAATCAGGCCAAAGTGTAATCTAAACAAGAAAAGGTAAAGTTATTAAATAAAGTTAAAATATTGTAATGAAAGTCCTAGTTACCTTCGGGGACTGCAGCCCACGATCTGGATCACACGCAAGGCGAGACGCTTGTGCAGATTACAGTATTCCACGGCAAGGGCCACCATAATGCCGCCCATGAACATGACCAGCGTATCTTTGAAGTACAGCTGGCAGGTTTGATTGGAGCTCTGGGAATTGAGTATAAGATAAATAATAAAATATGGAAAATTTCATGATATTCCAGTAAAAACTCACCATTATTCCCATTATGGGGAATGCCACAATGGGTATCATCGAGGTCACATACAGCGGCAAGGCTTCTGTGACCCAAAACACGGCCATTACCAACAGGAGGTACATGCAACGATATTCCTGTAAATTAATAATATTAAAGTATTATTTATAACATCGTATTAATATTATTATATGGTATTTTTGTAATTATAAAGTATTGGGTTCGAATCTTACGGGAGTGTTGTTCAGGAGCATGACGGGCAGGCATAGCAGGGGCACTAGGAAGACCACCAGGCCCTTCCAATGATTGGCAAAGAAGTTGGAACACTTTACTGGAGGTTGAGGCGGTTCACCGATTTCACTGTGGACAAATATTAATAGAAATACATTGATAAGTAAAGAAAATTTTGCAAAATATACAAAGATATATAAACACTTATTTAAATTAGTGTTAATTTAATATTTTTTATAGAAATTTACAAAAGAAATACGTTTTTTAAATAGAAAGTGACATAAAGAAAATACAGAAGTGCCACAACAAAGTTTGGACTTTTTAAATACATTTAAAATGGGTCTAAAAGTATGCTAACCAATGTTAATAGAAGGACACCAAAATATTTTGTTGCATACTTTTTATTGCCTTTTTAAAGGTTTTTAAAATCACAGCGATTTATGTGGCATTACTGATATTCGTTCAAATATCACTAAATATTACAAAAATAATTACAAAGAATTTAAATATAATATCAAAAAGAATATAGATAAATCATCAATCACTCTAAGCCATAAATTAAGCATTTAAACTTTTCCACTTTTATATTTATTTTCATTCAAGAAATCAAAAGAAATCAATCAACGCCTCGGGTTGTTATCAATTTAGAAAAAAAGCAATTATCATATTTCATAATATACTTACACTTCCATTTTGATGTCCAGCGGTGGCCTTAGGATCTATAAGAAAACAAAAAAAATAAATCAATTAAAAGTGTGCAAGAATCGAAACGAGCCCCCTCGAAGCACTTGTTGCCATGTCGTCGACGTCGTACCCAAAAGTGAAGTGAACCCC
>VNJS01009528.1:0-20563 GCA_008042575.1 Drosophila watanabei | reverse complement strand
TTGAAACGATGCCGAGGATGCCGAGCCGGCAACTTTCTTCGCAGCCACGAAAGGCTACATCTGGAGCTGGGGCTGGGGCTGGGCCTGGCCAAGGAGCTGGAGCGATCGAAATTATCATGCGCATATGGGGGCGCCAACATTGGGACACTCGGCCCTCATCCAAGGCCTCCTCCTCCTTCTCTTCCTCCTCGCCCGATCAGATTCTTTAAATTGCCACTTGCACTTGACCGAGCAGCTGCTGGCCGCAGGGGAAGGCGGAAATCGCGTCCAGGAAGCCCACAAATAAACACGGATGCACAGTGGCTATTAAAGGTTAATTTTAAAATGATGTTTTTCAATAATATCTTTATGATTATATACATATTAATATTTTCTTATTGAAGTGAATTTGGTGTAAGATAGAATTTCCTTTTTTTTATGTGAATAATATCACAAAGTGGCGAACCTTAAAGACAAAAACTTGAATCATTAGCATCATTAGCATTTCCTGGTCTTTTCACGAACAAGAAATCAAAGAGAGATTTTTAAATATATTACTAAAATAAAGATTAGATATTAAACTAGACGAATTTGCCTAAAAATTAAATATATATTCATTCAAGACCATTCAAGACTAATAATAAGTAAGTAAATTAATAACATTAATACACCAAATATTTACTTTACTATGAAAACTAGCATTATTATTTGGTGTTGCGCTTGAAATTATTACCCAAATACAATTTAAAAACAAATTTTACAGGCTCTACTAAAGTTTAAGTGCATTTTAATTACTAGTTCTCATAAATTCCAACTTTTTCTACATGCTCAGCTACATAAAATTTAAATATTTAATATAAAATTATATTAAAACTTTAAGCAATATACATAAAACCGATGACTTCACAATCTCATTTACAGCTCGCTGCAATTACCCGTGACATTGAACGAGCTCCGTTTAATAGGTCTCAAAAAATAAGTAATTTCGAAATTCCATCACTGTTCACCCAGTTTCGTTTAATTGCGACCACTGTGCCTGGGACTGGACCTAAACCTGGCCCGGGCCACCCAGAATGTGCGACAAACTGGGCCCCAATTAAGTTTGCAGCATTTTAATCGAGTCGATGCGTTTTCGGGCATTCGGTTTTGAGTTTTTCAGTTCACAGGTTGGGTTAATTTGTGAAAGTTTTGTGTAAACAATTGGGCAGGCCCGGCCCGGCCCGGCCCAGAGCCCGGAGCCGCCCGAGGGCCTCCATCCGCAGTCCCTTTGGATCGGCCATAAATTCAATCAGGCATGGCCAGATCGGGCTCGGGATCGAGCTGGGGGAAAGGTGTACGAGCGATGGGCAGACGACGATGTCAATATATCTTCCCGGTGCGGTTTCGGTTGACATTGGCTTAAAATATTTGGAGTAAAACTGATTTAATTGACGTTGACGTTGCGTAATCCCAGCTTTGGCCCTGGCCCTGCCAATTGGCCGCATCCTGTCATTCCGGGGCGATAACGGCGGCACTCAACTGGCCATAATGTGGCATAATTGGCCAGCCCAGCACACCAGCCCGACTGGGCCCGGCTCCAACAGAGGCTCGAACTGGGCTTAAAGTGGGTTAGTGGCGCCGGCGCCAAATCCAAAAGCGAAGCGGGACCGGGACTGGGATCGGAACGGGGACAAAAACAAAGCACGGCGGCCCAGGGAAAAACAGCAGAAAACGAAGCCAGATCGGCGACCAGTTCGTGTCATGTGATTTTTATCGTTAATAGGAAACAACTGCAGCAGCCGAGGCAGTAGAGGCTGAAGGAGAGACAAGTACAAAGCCAAAGAGCCGCCAATTGTGTCTGTTTTGCTAGTCTATATACTATAAACACACATACTATATATTTATATATATATATCGGGCTGCGACTGACAGAGCAACAAATGTTGCATTAACATGAAAAGGGTTTTTATTCAATTGCTGGCAACATGCACCGCCAGGAGAGCAACCCTCAGCTAAAAAAACCAAAATAGAAATACAAATTTGGGCACTGTGAGTCAGTGTGCACAGAAAGAAATATATGTTCTACAAAATTGTAAGATAGATATAGATATTTTCTTGATATTTTTAAGCTTAAGAACTCCTTGAATTTGCAGGTTACCTTATGTTTAATATTTATACAATAAATCTCCTTTTTTCTTCAAGTATTTAGTGAAAAGTGTGCATTGCTAATCGGTCCGTTGTTATTGTTGTCTCGCAACTTTCATAATAAAATCAACAACGCAATCAAATTACACCGCTTGAAATACATAGAAAAGTGAGCAAAACAAATTATGCAAAATGTTTTAGGCACGAAACGAAGCCTCGCCATTCGCAGTCGCATTTGCAATCCGTTTAAGGCTCGGTCCCCCGATCCCCGATCGCTGATCTCCCTCCGGCCAGTCTCCAGTCAGTCACTGGGAAACAACTGGGGGGCCAGGGGCAGGTCAGTACTCTCACATTCACCGCCGCCAACTGACGGACAAGGTCTTCGGGATTTCCATTTCCATTGCCATCTCCAGATCGAGCTCTTCACTCTCTCTCCCTGCAATGCGAATCTCAGATTTGTGGCTTGCTTTCCCAAGAAAATTGAAAGTTCTGTCAGTTACTACTAAGGAAGTCTATATGATAATGGTAATTGCATCTTAATAAACAATATAAGTACTTTCATATTTAACTTAGAAAGTAAACAAAAACTATGAATTAAATTTCGTTCAAGGCTTCTGCATAAAATTAAAATTGATACCTATAAATATACCCATTAAATCATTGATCTAAATTATGTTTTGAGAAATCTTTGGGGTTACTCTGACTCGACTTTAATGGACTCGACTGAAGATCCATTATGTATATTAATGGCTGTGCTTTTACCCTGCGCTAACTTTGAGTAATTGAGACATCATCTTTTCGGTGCTCCGCAAATACCTTTTCCACAGACCCATTATCAAGTCTCGGCACCTCGGCGCTTCCCTATCCCGATCGATTATGACAGGTAATGAATGGACACCTGAAACGGTGACAGTCGGTCAGTCAGTCAGTCAGTCAGCTTGAGAGTCGGTAAATGGTGGGACTTTCGTTTTCGGTGTTTCTCGTTCGCTGATGTTGACAAAATGCATCGGATTCTGCGATGGGGCCGTGAAAGCCAGGGAAATTAATTATAATTGGCCGCGGTAAATATGCAGAGATGCTGACTGCGAAATGCCAAGTGCAAAATGCAAAATGCAAAATGCAAATGCGATATGCAAACTCGTTGGCAATCAGCAAAATCAATCATCAGGTGAGCAATTGACGAGCGGCCGCCGGCAGCAAAATCAGCAGAAATGGGCAATAGAGTTATCAACTTTAGTGGCAACATGTCACATTGCCGCGCCGCAGAGTGAAATTCGGTGGCAGGTGGGCAGTCTTCGTGGACTTTGTGGTATAGTTTCAGCTTTTTTATCATTTTTGTTCGTTTTTTTCCCACTTTTATTATGTCTCCCCGCCTCTGGAAGTCTGTCGAGTTTGTGTTAAACGCCGCGCTTAGTGCGTAAAATTTCATTTTATAGCACAAGGCATTAAGACGCCGGCCGCAAAATAAAGTTGTAGCTGAAAGCGTGTAAAATAATAACCGCCGTCGGAGACAACAGAAACAACAGCCCGAACAACCCAAGGTGAAGTGTCGCGCTGCCTTGCCCCCAGGCAACCCCGGGCCAGTCCCCCGGCGTAGTTACACCTCGGCCGGTGTCATTTTTACGGCCCCAACTTGTTGCACTTTCGTTGTTTATTCATCAGACTTTTAATCAGGTGCGGCCCACTGGACATCGTTTTATTACATTTTATTCAAGTGTGACCGGGCAGTTGACCCACTTTGGCAAGATATTCGAATGAGCTAAAGGGGATAATCATTTTCAGGGGAATAACAAACTAATTTATGCTTTTCTTTATTTACAAATACCACAATACTGTTATTATTATGTTTCAGTTAAGTATATTTATAATTTGGTTTTCTTTTCTTACTTTTCTTAATAATAAATTAAGAAAAACCTTTCGGCTAATCACTGGGAAAACCATTTTGGCCATAATTTGAGTAATTTATTTTTAAATTGCACTTAACATATTGAACTGCACGCACCTTGGTCACAGTGCAGTTTTGATTGCAATTAACACGCTGCATATATGCATTCACATTTCGATGTCGGCGGTGATGATGTTGCAACCGCAACACTTACCATTTACCACTTACCACTTACCAGTGCCTCTTACCTGCTGCGGGGTTCCAAGACCCAGACCCACACACAAAGAAAAACTAGGCCAAGATCAAGGCAACACCATTTATTAATTTAATCTTTACTAAACTACAAATTAAGTTAATATTACAAAATGTTCTAGGATACAATATTATATAGTTTGATCTTATGAAATGCATGAGCAATCGGTTTTACTTTAAAATGAAAAAGATAGCTTTTTTTTTATATACATTTAATATTTATCAAATTTCTCTCTGTGCAGACCCAGGCCTAAGTCAGGCCAAGTGCAGCAGCCACTCGAGCTGATGGTGAAGTGCATCAAGGGAAGCCAGGGGAGACGCGATTCGGGATGGCTTGTTGGCCATATCGTCGCATTCAAATCTTCCGCATGTCAAGGTCAATTAGCATTTGCTCGGGGCTTCCAGAGCCGATCTTGGGGCCGGTGCTTATGCGTGATAAAAATGTCAAAAGGTTTCCATTGGCATTTTGATGTGGCTATTGCCATGGCTTAGCGGCTTAGGCCTGGGCTTAGGACCAGGCTCTGGCTCTCGGCTTAGCCAGCGATAAGTGTTGCCACTCCAAACAAAATATATATAGTAGTAGTAAGTAGTATGTAGTATGTAGCACACGAGCACTCCAAAAATAACCAAATAGAAGGCGGGGGCGTTGGGGGCCGTGTCATTGAACCGCTCGATAGATAGAAAGTGACCGCTGCTCGGCCGCTATCCTTGGTGATCTATCTTAGTGGCCAAAATAACATACCTACGGCCTCGGCGGCAGAAACGTTTTCACTCCTTTCGCTTTCATTGCAATTACCAAATACGATTCTTATTTTCAATTTCAATATGACGACGACGACAGGCACGACAACGGCGGCACAGTGGTGTCAAATTCATTTGCCTGAAGGTCAACTTAATATTTATTTCAAGAATAATCGGTTATATGTGAGCTTGAAGGAATCAAGAAAGCTTGCTTGTAAGAAAAATTCATTTGTTAATTGAAGCTTCATTTCATAGAAATATTTTGTTAAAGTTAAACATATATTTTAATTGAATTGCATTCAAAGATTTCTGATTATGATCATCACTAATAACTTATTATCCTGTGCGATTTTCTTGACACTAGGTTGTATTTCTTATACCAAGAAAGATACCAAAAAATCTCTCCAATATTAGACCGTTAAAAAGTCCATTAGAATCCTGTCAGCTTCCAATCACTGTGCCTGCTCCACGAAGAGGAAAAAAGCACCCGCGACAACGCAGCTTCGCACCAAATTTGGAGCCAGGAGCTTGAGCTGGAGCTGGAGCTGGAGCTGAAGCTGGAGCCTGAGCTGACGCTGGAGCTGCAACCAATGGTGACTATGGCCATGGCAATAACAATAACGGCCAGAGCGATCGCTCCAGTGGCTCTGGGAGCTCCAGAGCTTGTGGCCACGATCGCTGCTCCCGCTGATGATGTCGGTGATGTTGTGTTGCCGGGGCCTATTACCATTTGGCTTAGTCAAATCGTTTGTTATGTTTTTATCTTGATGTCCAGTCACCTTGATTTGTTGTAGAAAATGCAATTTTTGGCATGCTCGTTGGACTGTCGCCCGGCTACTGTTGCGCGGAAAGTCGCGAAAAGCTCGAGGATCCGGGGAGCTGATCCGAGCTGATGCCATCGATGCGTAGGGTGAATCGCTTTCCCAGATCGCCGTTGCTGTTGTGGGTGACGGACTGCCAACGAAAGTGAAATTGCCGCTGACTTGGCTAGAATTGATGTTGAGCAATTTATGGGTCTGTCTCTCGATATTGAGGTTCAATGCACTTTTCTACAGCTCTGAATTAGGAGAGCTATACACGGAGAAGATTTTATTTTTTTGTCAAGAAGTAAAATAATTTTATTCAGAGAAACTTTGTTTAATGGAAATTAATAGCTTATTATTATTTAAACTGAAATTTAAATGTTGGAAGTTATTTAGTTAACTTTTTTTCTTTGTGTCGAATAAGTTCCAAAGGGTTTGAGTGCCTCTCCACCCGCCAGTGTCAAAGTTCAGCGCATGTTTTCGGGGGCTGGGACTGGGCTGGGGAATCTAGAAAAATGCCACGTGAAACGGCAAAACAAGGAGACAATGGGCAGACGTCGATGTTGGCTGCTTGTTAGACTTGAAACAAACAAACTCAAATGCCGCAGCTAAAAAAGAAAAACAAAACAAATAACAAGCAGCAAACAAACAATAACAAAACAGGGAGCAAGACATCGTTAGGTTGGTAAAGTAAAGCCAATTTACCCTTACCAAGCGAGGAAAGTGTATTAAATAAATAAGATGAAATCTTTACATAGATAGAAAAAGAAATTATATTTAATAATAGTTGTGAAAACTAAATGAAACCAGCGTGAAACGCAATTGAAATCCATATATCTTTAAGAATTCCATTACAGTATTTAATAAAATTAAGTAATATTATACATTTTAGTTCCCATTTCTGTATATAGCATAGCATAAAGCTTGATCTTTCTATACTACCTGCATCTTAATAAATTGGCTATACCCTTTTGGCAGAGCCATGCAAACAAATGCAAATGCAGGGAGGACAGGCGGATCATTTGTTTTTACCTTTTTGGTGGCTGCTCTGTTGTCATTATTTATTTATGCCCAAAACGTTTCATTTTCATTTTTATTTGGTTTTGGTTTTGGGTTTCGGCCAAAGGGAGTCAGAGTCATCGCAGTGGCTGCGGCGCTGCGCTTTTTTACTACGAGTATACGTTGGTCTGAAACCTGAAAACTGGGTTACTGGCGCCTGTTTCGGGCTACAAGATCGTGTCATGCGATTTCTATCTTTGTGTGACTACGAAAGCGACAACCAGACAACCACAACGAAAACGACGACAACGTTGTCGAACGCTGAAGAAGAAAAACCCCGTAAAAATCGAATCCGAATCGGAGTCCCGCCATGGAGAACGAGTATATAGTAGTTTACTTCGGGACTGTGACTTAAACTGGGCCTCAGACGGCACAACTGCAACTGCGACTGCGACTGTCTTGAAAACAAAAGTAAAGTGTTTGCGCCTGCGGCGTGGGCAGGAGTCGCCTTCGAAATGGGACATATAGCGCGCCGATATCTGAGTCACAAGCGCCAGCTCTTGAGGCAGTAGCTGGAGTGCGGGTTCGGGCTCGAGCCTTGGGAGTGGGTCATTCAAATCTATCACAGATGTGTTTCCCGAGTTCACAGAGCCCCGAGGGAGAAGCGAGCAGTGGATAGTAAGGGTGGCGGGTACAGAAAAATATTATTGAACAGAGGAACAGGAGGAGAGCACTCATAGCTTGGGGTTTATTTTAATGAGTTATAATTATAATTATATTTAAATTTGTATAGAAATTATAGCTAAAGCTTTATCCCTTCCTAAAAATAAAATATTACAAAATAAAATCTCCTTATAATATTAGCCATAAGCCTGCAACGATGTGAAGGAGTCGTTTTCGACCCTATAAATTATATATATTTTTGGTCAGCTTAAACAGCCAAGTCTTTATTGCCATGTTTCCGCAAATTAAAATTTTACTCAATTTTATCAAAATTTTTTTTGGGGTTACATCGTCAAACTTTTCAAAAATTTATAAACATTTTAATTGTTAAAAAATTTTAATATTCAATTCAAAAAAAAACTAGTCTCGAAAAGCTTTTCGCGTTGAAATTAGTGAATTTTTGGCTTAGTTATGATCGTTTTTCTTGAATTGGTATATTATCTTCGGCTTTCCGGAGTTGGCTTTAATCTTGTTTTAGTTAACATATTTAAAACTGTCTTAACCAATAGTTAAAACATAGTAAATTGCAAAAATGAAAAAAAGTGATAGCAAAACATAAAAGTTCGTTGCTTAAGTCTTTTGTTTTGGGAGGACTAAATGTAGTAGGAGTAAAAATATAAAAATATAAAAGACAAAACCTAATATTATTACAAGCACATTTATACAAAGAGATAAGAGAGAAAATAAAAAGATTAAGATAATAAAAAGATTTCTTGAACCGTTTCTTAGCGTGCATTTACCTGTGTATACATATGTGTATTATGCTGGGGTCCTCAGCAGTCGCAGCACAAAGTAGTCACGAATTAGCGCAGTTCACATGGGAATGCGACTGGGAGGCGGGGGTGGAGACACAGGCAGAGCCGGTGGCATATGAGCCGGAGGCGGTGGCTCCGGGGGGGAATGTAGATTGGGTAGGGCTAGACACACATGGTTAAGAATATGCAGCGACGGTCCCAGCTGTTGACACACTCACATATTCGGGCGGGGAAAGGGAAATAAAGGGAGGGCGATGCATTCTGTTGCAACTGCATCTGCAGTTCGTTGCCTAAGTCTTTTGTTCGGCTGACGCATGAGCGAATGAACTCGACTGGCTGAGTGTCCGAGCTGATTTATGCGCCTGACCGCTTCATGCTCCACAGTCCACACTCGCACCGCCCACGCACTCGCATTTCCATTTCCCTATTAGTATTTCCAACACCCCGAGAGAGCCCGGTTATCAACTGATAAGTAGCTTATGTAATGGCCCACGAAAATGGGTTAAAAGTCGCTCTGACAGTTTAATTTGACACTTTTTGGAACCTCCGTCGCAGTCGGAGGCAGTCTCAGTCTCACTCTCACTCTTTCCTGCTGTCTCCGCTTTTGTTGGAGAGCAGGGATGACAAAGTGCTTTTTGTTTTGGTATTTTCTTTCATATTTGCTTAACAAGATTGTGTGTATTGAATTGTCATTTCTCTTGACAATTTAATTTGGATTATGCGGAGGCTACTGAACACCAGCCCAGTGCAGCGTGGAGTGCAGGTCGGATAAAAGCAGAAGTAAAAACGGATTGGGCCATAAACTGGATGGAGATATTTTCGATAAACAGAGCCAACAAAAATATTTCAACTACGGATTTTTGGTACCTTAATATTTCAATTCAAAGTTTTCGCTACTTGTATTTAAGATAAAGTTTTTTATAAATAATATAAATTTGAGAATTCTTTTTTAATAATGGAAAATTATCTAGAGTTTAAAGAAAGGTTTTAAATCTTAATTTAATTTTGTAAAATAAAATATGTGTATGTACAAAACTTATAAATTTTTATAGTCGACACCAATTAAATAAATCAATTAAATGTAGCAATATGAAAGTAGGATAAATCCCCTATTTAAAGTTGCAATTGATTCAGGGTTTTACTTGATTTTGAGTGGCAATGGACTTTCTAGCTTTGGCTTTGGGCTTGTTTTGGGCCAACCGGCATAAACAAAGGCTCCAAAAAAGTCCAAAACGCACCGAAGAAGAAGAAGAAGAAGTGACCAGCAGCTTCACGGGCAGCTGAGCCTCAGAGCTTGGAAGTGGCAGGAGCCGAGAGCCAAAGATTATTAATGGCCGGCCTCCTCCAGCATTTCCGTCTTGACCCAGGTTATGCAAAATGTTGGCAAAAGGCCAAACGAAAGCAGCCGAAAAGTAGAAATGTTTGCCTAACAAATGATTGCTATTTGGCCGGCCAGCAGCGGCAACAAGTGCGTTGCCGTATTATTTGAAATGGAAATGCCGAGGGAAAACATTAATTGAAAAATTCGAAAAAATGCGCCTGCGCACAGAGCGCTGTTAAGTCAGCTGGCGCTGGACATGCGCTGTTAAAACTGGTCGAAAAATGTTAGCGAAACTGTAACTGTAGCAGGAAGCTCTGTTAAGTCGGTGGCAGGCATTGTCTTCGGTGATTTTCGTCGATTTTATCGGCGCCTGTTGCATAAACTTATTGATTTACCATGCTTGTTGCTGCCTCCGAACACATAAACAAATCAGCTGCTGCTGCCCCCCAAACAACAATTGCATAAATCAATTTAACACACCGTTTTTAATGTTTCCCCGTCGCCGGCCCACAGTGCGTATGCTCGCATACAACGTTGGCACATGTAAATTTGATTAAAAGCACGTTTTACCACAAAAACCCAACTAACTGCCAACTGGCGGCCGAGTGAGTAAATGCAGCAACCAGAAAATGAAGTGCTAAAAATGCATTTCTTGCATTGCCGGCTGCTAATTTCCACTGTCTCGTCCAAACCGAAAGAAATGACGCCTCCACTTTTGATAAATGAAAGTAAAAGTACAAACACTTGCACTTCATAGATCATTAGCGGCTGTTTTTCTTGTCTCTTTTTCCCCTATTTTGGCTCTCTGTGTTTTTGTTTTGTGCGTGGCTGCGTTCAATGAACCAAGTGGCCATGTAAAAAGTCATTAAAAATAGAAATGCCAACGAAAAAAGCACCGCCGAGCAACAGCAACCCATCAAAACTTGTTCTTTCACTTTCAATGTCACGCCACAAGCCGCAGAAGACCTTCAACTCTAAGACCCCTCACCTTTTCGGAGGCTTTTTATACCCTTACAGAGGGTATGCTTAAGTGTTAAGAAGTTTGTTTTAGATGGGAACAAGAAAAGACCTTGTAAACATGAAAACTTGCAGTTAAAGTAAGTACTTTTTACAGATAGAATTCGATTTATACTTACAGATATGAGAACATCTTCCATCAATTCCTGGACACAACTCCACCACCAGAGTGTTTCAAGCTTCGACCTTGCCAACGTGTTGTTTGCCTTTTTGTTTGGCGCTTTGGGGCACTGTTTCTTCCGCTTGGAAATTAATTGCGGCATAAAGCAAACATTTTGCGAGTCAATGAACGTAATTCGAAAATCGTGCCAAAATAGATGCCGATGCTGCAGCCAAACTCAATTTGCGGGCTGCAGCAGGTGCGACGGAGCGAGCGAGGGGGCGAGGGGTCAGACAGATGTGGTGAACACCCCCGCGAATATCCATGCCATATCCATGCAGATATATGTCCGCTGCTGGTTGTATCCACTGTAGTCATTTGTCTGCACGTCGCTTTGTCCGACTGTCTATTTGTTTGCCAAAAAGTGCCATGAAGACCACTTGTTGTGTTGGCCAAAAGCAATTTTACCCGTTCGATGCCGGGACTGAGGCTGAGGCTGAGGCTGGGGCTGCTACAACAAATTACTATCATTGCTGTTAATAGTTCATTAAGTCACGGACGGGAGACATGGGAGCCATGTGGAATCACGGAACGCGAAGCCGTAAAACGTAAGCCGTAAAACCAACTGCAATCCACAGCCACCGAAAGCGAACTTCAAGTGGCAGAATAATTGAGTGAACGGCAAGATAAACATTTCAATTTCGTTATTAAGTCATCAATTAGGGGAGCCGAAAATCAGGGGGCCCACTGCACTCGATTCGCTTTTGATTTGGTCTTTTGAGAATTGGCTCAAATCAAAGCGATCCAGCTGCAATTCAAGTTTCGCAATTATAAAACGTAAGGAATGCTATAAACTGTTTTATTTCTTTATAATCGTTGGGAAGGTAGCTTTGTAAAAGTTTGAATTCTTTATTGCTAATCTAAGCATCGTATAAAACATTATATACTAAGACTAACTGTTTTGCTAAAATTATACTTCATAGTAATTAAAATCCTGTAGAATAAAGATACTATCTAGAATTCTGGAAGAAGTTAATTAGTAATTATTAATATATATATAGTTTCTTTTAAAAGCCGGCTGACTGAGGCATGTGGTTACTTTAACAAGAATAATCGTTTTTAAATCGTTTGTTTTATCACCTGGGAGTTTTTTGAACTTTATTTGATAATAACGACTTAAGCTTCAATAACTATATTTATATGGCAGTAAACTTTTACAATATTAAAATATTTTTAATAAATTTTCAAAATATTTAAAACTAATTCACTTCAGCAGAAACTCATTGGAGCAAATATCGCAGCGTTCGAGTGTTTGATGGATGACTGGTGGCTGTGCCACCTTGTGAGAGGTCTCCTTGCCAACGAGGGAACCACCATAGTCCTTTCGCATTACCCAGGGTGAGGTGCGTCGGGAGCTGAGCAAGGAGGCAGCGGTGTAAGTATGCCGTCCAGGACTGCAGGACCTCAGGGAGTGCAGTGTGGCTGTGGATCCCCGCAGAAGCTCTAGCCTTGCCAGCGCCGCCTCAAGCTCAGAATCAGCGTATCCTTCCATTACAACTTGATCCGGTGACTGGGATAGGGACTTTATACTGGGCGTATCCTGCTTAAGGTTGCTCATTGGCTGGATTACCACATCCGTGTTGCTGCTGTCCGAGGATTTAGCGCTGGAAACACGCAAGGGCGAGTTTGAAGGTATCTTTGAGTTGGAAATAGCAGCTTCTGGAGATTCTCTCCTTTGTGGTGTTTCAGGTACAGATGATATTTTCTGGTTTTTATGCTCTGAGGTTTTGACTGCAGAACTTGGATTGAGTTCACTTTGAGGTAGTTGCTCTAAAGAAATATTTAGTGGAGACTGAGTTTGCTTAATGGGAGTCTTATTCGAATCAAATTCAATATCAGATGAGTCTCCAGAGCTCAATATACCTCTTGTCAAAGGTTTTGTGGCCATTGAGGATACCTTTTCTGTTTGAAAAGAATCGAATTCCAAATAAGATGACTCTCTAGAGCGAACAGTGTCCTTGCTGAACGATTTTCCTACTCCTAGTGGACGGTCTTTGGATCTGTTTGACTCCAATTCAGTATAGGAGGGCTCTCTGGATCTCATTACAGTCTTTGCTGCTCTTAGAGGACCCTCATCATTTTTAAAGGAATTCAAATCAGAATAAGAGGGCTCCCTGGATCGCAGAACCTGTGTAGCCAATGGTTTCTGTGCTCGTAAGCTACTCTTTTCTGTTCTTATATATTCAAGCTCTGTAAAAGAAGGCTCTCTGGATCGACCTACATTCTTTGTCAATGGTTTAACTACCCTTGAGGGAGTATTATTTGATTTAAGGGAACTAAACTCGGTGTAAGATGGTTCTCTGGATCGTTGTACTGTCATTTGTCCCCTTGAAGGACTTCCGCGGATTCTCTGATAATGAAGTTCGGTAAATGAGGGCTCTCTGGACCGCATTGTATTATTTCCAATGGGTTGCTTAACCCTTGAAGGAGTCTTATCTCCTTTAAGGGAACTAAGCTCAGTATAAGATGGCTCTCTAGATTGTAGGACATCTTTTTCCAAAGGCTTTTGTGTTCTCAATGGACTCTTTTCATCTGTTTGAGATGCTAATTCTATATAAGTCGATTCTCTGGAAGAGATTTTCTTAGGAGACTTGCGTTGCTTGTCTAAGGATTTTGGACTATTTTTGCCTTTCAAAGAATCGAACTCAGTATAAGATGGCTCCCTGGAACGCACCGCATCCTTTGTCACAGGTTTCGCAACCCGGAAAGGACTCTTGTCCGCTTTTCGGGACTCGAACTCCAAGTGGGAAGACTCTCTGGAAGAGATATTCTTGGGAGGATGTTTCCTTGACGACTTTTCCTTTGCTGGCGTAATCGGTTTTACTACCCTGCGATGCATAGAGGGAGTGAACTTCTCTCGGTCCGGTCGTAGGGGCTGTGAGACCAGACCTAAGCTCATCCTCCGGCCAAAACTGGGTTCCTCCTCTAAAGGAGCCGGTCTGCCTCTGCCCCAACCAGGGAATCTCTCGGCTGGTAGCCTCTGGATGCCCGAACCGATGCGACTGGTGGCCATGGGAAGACTGATGCGATCGCGTTGCGGATTAAAGTCGAAGGTCCTGGAAGCGGCGGGGTTGGATAGTCGGGAGCTATTCCGTGACACACTTCCTGGCTGCTCAGAGCCCACGAACTTGGCATACTCCCGCTGACCTCGGCGTGCCGGAGCTGGTGTCACATGTCCGCTGGACAGATCCGACTGGGAGGCGCTCAGAGAGTTGCCTCCGCTGAAGTGGCCATCGTAGTGGTTGGGTTTGTCCCGGAGGCTGGTATGGTCCTGGTACACGGAGAACTTGTTGTGGCTGTGGGCGAAGCTCTCGTATGGCTTGAACTTCTTGCTTTTGGCCAACTGGTCTGCGAACTTTTCCCACTCGGTGGTGTTGGGTCGTGGCTGCTCGTCTTCTTTTTCTGGCTTCTTCTTTTGGACGAACCGACGATGTTTCTTTCTATTCCTGGGATTTCCAGAGTGAGTATTTGTGTGTGTGTGGATACAGGTGTGAAAAGATGTATGCGTCGTGTTAGTAGAAGCTAAGTAAGGTTTGTCTTTGTTTGTGAGGTGTTCAATGTGTGTGGTAAATATGTGAGTGTTTGTGTTAAGTGAGCTTTTGCAAAACCTTCAGGATATCTTTATAAAATCATAGTCTTTAACTTATAAATTTAATATTTTAAGTTGATCTTCTCATCACATTAACAGACTCAAAGGAATATTTAACTTAACTTTATTTAACTTTACTCTTAAAACATTGAAGACAATTAGTTGACATAAAGATCTAGAATTCTTTATAATATTTGTCATGTGGCACATATATTTATATTTTAGTGTAATTTTTTATCTAATTGTTATCCAATTTTATAAAATTTAAGTCTCTCATACAAAATTAAAAGTTAACAGTATGCTTGTTATTACTATAAGAATATAAAGTCGGACTCTTAGTCTCTAAAATAACAATAGTTTCCCTAGCTCCTCCTTGGCTCTCAGCTTTGCAAAAGCACCTTCAATTCGGGAAACCGAAAACAGGATTCATAACCGTGTAGAATATTCGAAATATTACCACAATACTACGTACAAGACTTTGCTGTTGCGGTTCTTGTTAGTTTGGTTTGCTGGGATCGCAAGTAAACAAAGGCAGAGTATATGATATGTACATAGAAGAAGAGATAGTTTATTTACAATTTACATACATAGGTCAAAAAGAGAGAAGGTACTAGAGAGTAATATAATGGTTAGGCTATATAATCAATCGGGATTCTACGACGCAACTACGAATCATAAGCGGTAACTACGCGATAACTTCAGGTGCAGTGGCGCTACGGATTACGGATTTGCGATGGGGCTACGGATTACAGGTTGCGGATTACGGATTACGGATTACGGATTTGCGATGCTGCAGGTGCTCTCTAGGCTTACTTACTCCACGGACGCGGAGGATTCGGTGGACGGAGCCTCGGCTGCAGGTGCCTTCTCACTGACAGGAGCCGCCGAAGGAGTTGGTTCTGCCGCATGCGAAACCTCGGCAGTCAGCTGGGCCATCTCCTCCAGCGAGGGCTTCGGCGTGGGCGGACTCTCGTCCTCGGTGGCCAGCGCTCGCTCAATCTCCGGCTCTGGTGTGGAGGTCTTTAGGCTGTCCGCATCGCCCTGCAACTGGGGTGTCGGAGCCCGGGAAGAGCTCATTTCAGCAACATCTGCTGCAGCGGCAGTTGCAGCTCCTCCATCTTCTGCCGGTGGCGTCTCCTGGGATTCCTGTGACGGCTGTTCCAGGTGGAGACCCTCCATCACCTTGTGCTTGGCCTCTTCCAGAGCCTGGGTTCCCTCTTTGAAGGCATTGCCCAGCTCATTGGTAATCCCCGCCACTGCCGTGCCAACGGTCTCCTTGGCCGTGTCCAGAGTGGTGGTCAGCGTCTGAGAGGCGTCTGCAAGGAGAAAGGTAAATAGAAACACTTTCATTTGCCATTTCTTGAGGGGGTGCACAGTGAGAAAAATAGTAGCCATTATGACTTTGAATATAAATACAAGACAAAGGTAAACTTTACACTTTGACAAGCTTAGTTTATTTATGAAATTATTTTACACTAAATAAACAACAATTTATTAAATCTCTGATGCTTCCTACAAGTTCTCAGATCATGAACTTTCATTTCTTCTTTTATAAGAATTTAAAACCAATTAACATAATTCCCACCTAATATTCATCACTTTCCCTCAGTGCACATGTACGTATAATATTTTTAAGTCAATGTTTTGCTCTAATTCGTTGACGGGTCGGTCACGCAACCAAGTCGTTTTTCTTCATATGCGTTAAATAAATATATATATAAATATGGTCGGGTAGTCGGAGTGGTGCCAGCTTTCACTGCGGTCTGTGGACAGAAATCAGGCCGAAAGGCTCCCCGGCACGCATTGCGCTGGCCAATTGTCCTTTATTACGTGGCTTGTTATTATAATAATGCGAAATACGAGCACACTCGCCGCGTACTATGAGTATGTACTATGCATGGGGGATATATCGAATTTCTTTGTGTGTGTGGCATTAAGTGGGAATTTACTTGCTCGTTGTTGGTTATTAATTAACCCAACGAAATATTGATTAAAGGTAATGGGTCCAAGGACTTTTTCATCTCGTTTATAATTCGGAAGAGTAGGTGAGTTGTTTTGGATGATGGGAATTTCTAAGTATATATTTTTCTAAAATTTTTAATTTATATTCTTCAGAAGAAAATTGTAAATTAATTTCCGCCTATTTACCCTTAAATGTCATTTGACATTCAAACTTTAAACTAAAAGTCAGGGTCATCTCTGACTACTTAAGCATATTTTGAGTAGATTACTAATTTAGATATCCCTTATTAGAAGATAGTTATTCTAAATTTAAATTCTGTACTTTCCTTAAATTTCACTATCTATTTCTGACCAAACAACTAATATTTACCGCTAGCTATATTAAGTATCCGCTCTAAATATCAAGTATACGCTCTGGGGGGCAGTCTGGAATTTCCCTCGAATGACCCACTCTTAAATGTCATCTGCCGACCAAAAACAAACCAATGACTAGTCCGGATTGGCAACACACACACCGCACACTCCGCACACAACTCACACACCTTCGACGGCGGCCTCGCCCTTCTGCTTGACATGGGTGGCGGCTTTCAGCATTTCGCTGCCCGCCGTTGCAACCATGGGAGTGCTGGATGCACAGCCCATGACTTCCTCCGGATTGGTGGCTCACAGCTAGCCAGACAATCGCCGAATCATGCCGATCGAATGGGCGAATCGATGCAGAGTAGTCACAGCCGCCGAGGATTTATTAATATCGAATATGAATATGAATTTGGGTAAAAAAATACGCCCGCCTTTGGTCACGAACTCGACGCAACTGAGCACTGACCCAAAACATTCGCTGCTAAAGTGAAGGGTCAGTTCGGCGCTCGGCCACGGAGGTGGCCGTCTCCGGCTCCAGTTCCAGTTCCTCCTCATCCTCCTATCCCAAGCCCTGACCATTGCCATTTGCTGGGCACGCAACAGGACCGGACCGTTCTAAGCTGGACAAGAGCTGCGCTGCCACTCCAACCCGACTCCAACTCCGCGTCCCACAGTTTGCATGTGCGTTCGCACTTCAAGTGAAGTCAAATTGTTGAGGTCATGCGCGTTGGGCGCACACTTACACTTAGTTATAGTAGTTAGAGACCAGCGCCAAAAAGGGTTCTAGGTCTAAGGAGGGACTGGACTTGGAAGTAGGGTATATCCTACATCGAGTTCAGGATGGCTTACCACTAAAATATGTTTATTAAAAAGACTTCTGTAACAGATCTTATAAATTTTTTTAAAATATATTTATAGTTGAATTTATATACCAATTACTAGTTAAGATATTTGTATTTATCAACATTATTTAACAAGACCAAATATATCATTAATGAAGTATAATAAATTCGAATAAATTCGAGGAAAGTTAAGACAAAATCAGGCAAGTTATTACTAGTACTATATAATTATTAGTTTTTATAAATTTTGTATGCTTAATATGTTTAAATCAGTTTCTTACAAAACTCAACAAATGAAATTCTATTTAATCAAATAAGTTCTTGATTTCAATTATTAAAACATAATTCGATGAATTGGAAATCTCTTCTAAATATAGTAATTAATCCAACGATAAGTTAGTTATAATTTCATTAAAGGTAAATATATTTTTACTTGAGATCATATTATTTTCCTTTAAGATGCGAGCCATTCTTGGAAAAATTCAAGTATACCCTTTCAACCTATGAGTACCTGGTATAAAAACGAAAACAAAATAAGCGAAAGTGAAGAACAAGGCTTCAGGTACGTAATTGTGTGTGCAAGTGTATAAGTGTGTGTAAGGAGTAGCGTGTTCTGATCCGCTTTGTATGTCCACTAGGTGGCGTGCCACTGTGTCTGTTGGCCAGTTAAAGCTCTGCTCTGCTTCACTCGGTTATTATTTATAGAACGCTGCACGATGTTCAATTGTTGCTCTCATTTCCATATGGGAAATGGGTTTTTGCCCCTGCCCGTGAATGAAGCGAAATGTCCGGCCGGGTTGACAGTACCGATCAGATAGGAGCTATGATATCGATTCGGCATATATATTCTGGGTTATGCAAATGCATATTGAGCTAGATTTGGCCCACACACTCGTACACCGAGAAAGGAGGAGATAAATCTTGAGGGGATTTAAAAACCTAACAAATAGAAATCAGCATGAATTATCCCAAAAACTTAATCGATGTCATATTATTTTTATTTTAAGCTGCATACTTAAATTAGTAAGTAATTCATTCCTTTATTTTCCAGTGTACTATATAGTGTGCCAGAGATGACAGCCAACACAGCCCTTCGCCAAAAACTGACGAGAATTGATTTTTGATTTATTTTTTTAGACTGCAGCTTTCGGTTTTTGGATTCGATTGGATTTGTGCTCTGGGGGGGACCCTAATATACGAGCGCCTGCGAGTATTTCTGCCGTTCGCTGATTTATGTCAGTCAGGCAGTGACAGCGCTTTTCATGAGCCAATAAAGTTGTCCATGTCGCTTTGTCATATTCATATATCATGGCAATGGCAACTTATGTCACATGGTCCGAGAGCTACGAAACTGGAGTATCGAGCGCAGAGCCTGCGCATAAACGAAGTTTAAGTGCGCGATCGAGAGAGAGACGTCCGCCGGTGACGGTGACAAAACACAATTTGGCCGGGAAAAACAAACAACGAACGGCCAACAGACAACAGACAACAAACAACAAACAAGCTATGAAAAGTCGCATATAAATCAGCACACGCAGCTGGTTCATTAGACTCTCCACGCGGCTCTTGACGCTGCCATTTGGCCTGACATTAATTACATAAGCTAAGCGGTGCTTAATTATGTGCTCAACAATAGACCAAAAGTGCTCAAGACCCAGTCCTCTCGCATGATGTAATGGGCCTCCCCATGCGAAAGTTTCGCCTCTTGATACTCTGCAAATACCCTGATTTCTGGGCCATATCAATTGTCCAATTAGGCTTGGGGAAGTGTCTGAAGAGTAAGGTGTTCTTGTATAAAATGAAGTAGGAGTTCATTAGGTAATTAGTCACTTCCTAGATTCTATTTGCAGGAAGTGGAAGAGCAGTCAAGACATTATGAATCCATTAGAAGAAAAGAATGGAACTTTGCAGCCATTAAGAACTCATCTTTAACCTGTATGAAAAGCAACAAGTTAGCATTCTATGGAATATTTTGTGGGTAGTATTGTCTTGACAAAGGATATTAAAAGGTGATATGAAGAGTAAAGAGACATACGGAAATGGTTATACATTTAAAAATAAAGATGTCTAAACTTTTAGGTTTCTTTAACAAGGAATCTTGGTAATGGGGATAACCATCTACTTGGCTGTAATTTGTAACGTTATCACAGATAAATTTTATAGAATTTTCTTTAGTTCTTGACTTATTTTTATTGACTAACCTAACTTACTCTTAATTAATATTGAAATATTGAACATCCAAGAATAAACTACCTACAGCTTCATAAATAAGAGTATAAGATCTTCGATCTCTCAGCTAACTACCTCTTATATTCCCAATATTGTCTGTCTGGTGTTCACTTTCAATTCAGCCAAGAATAATGGCAATTGCGAGACAGGTAAACAAACGTATGAGCCAAACGGCTTCCTAGGCTCCCTCCCAATTTGTATGGGGCTTTGTCTTTGGCGACAGCTTCCTCAAACATGCTTTTGAACTTGGATTGGGAATGGAATTGGGAAAGAGATCGGGATGGGGATGGAGCCGGGACACGGGAGTCGTAGGAGTCTATTGCACAAGGCGGGGCTCGGGGACCACCTTGGGCATAAATTGTAATTATGCCTGCCACCGCGGCAGACAATAAATCTCAAAGTATTTATCGTGCAACATGACAGAAGTGGGTCGTACCCGAACTCAAGCCCAAAAAGCCAGAGATTTTCCCCTCATTTTTTGGCTTTGTGTGCGCCTTTTTGTGCTGCTCTTTTTTTTGCATAAACATTTACAAACATTTTAAATGCAGTTATGACTAAATGCAAAAGTTATTTCTGTGTTCAATGCCTTTGTTGGGGCTGTCGCTTAAAATTGTGCGCATAACTTGAAACATGAAAAGTTACTTAGAGTCGGAGTTTGCGGGGCCTTTAATTAAAAGCGACAGGTTTCGAGACATTTTACTTGGATCGTGTTGTTTGCTTTGATGCTGTTGCCGTTGATGTTGCTCCTGCTGTTGCTGTTGCAGTTGCAGTTGCAATGGAAGTGGAAGTTGCAGTTATTGTAATTACATATGGCGATGTCCA
>VNJS01009523.1:0-32150 GCA_008042575.1 Drosophila watanabei | reverse complement strand
ATCGGACGACTATATCATATAGCTGCCATACAACCGATCCTTACATTTGTTGAAAAAAAATTGTAACTTGAATGTTTTTTAACATATCTTGATCAACTCTCGGTTATGAGCTTTTTATATTGTTTCTGATTTTTGAATTAAATTTTTTTAAAATCGGACTACTATATCATATAGCTGCCATAGGAACGGTCGTGAAATTTTCAGAAAAAAAATTAAAAAATTTTAACCTGCAAAAATTGTATGTATATGAAAGTAGTTCATATTATATTGGAATAGGTTATAATTTATACAATAGGAATCTGCAAGGGTATACCAACTTCGGCGTGCCGAAGTTAGCTTCCTTTCTTGTTCTGTAATGAAACACTAACTTTATGAACTTAAATGAACTATGAGTATTTCTTAATATCAATTAATTTTCAATTAAGAGGTCTTGATTCAATAAATCTTGATTACTCTTCCGTTTAAAAAACCACAAATCATCCCCCCAGCAGGAATCTCTCCTATAGTGATATATCTCACAAGGTCAGAGCTCAGGGGAGACCCATTTGAAGGACACATTCTGGTCAATCAGTGTCCGCCGCCACCCTTCCTTCTTCAGCAACCTGTCACCCTCCATTCCCCGAAGTAGCCACAGCTGCTCAAAGTGCGCGTGTCGGTTAATTGAAAACCAATGTTAATCTTTAACAAATATAACCTTGGATGGGGCAGTCATTCAGTCGTACGCACGCATACAGGGCGTATGGGTAATAAAAGCCAAACTTGAGCTTCGCAACCAATCTTTGCGGCAGTTTAATGAGCCCGAGCCGTAAACTCTTAACCTTTTCCGGGGGCCTTGTTGTAAGTACCACAGCACCGCATCACTCTACACTCTCGTGTAAACAAAACTATAAATTCTTGAGTTGAGAAACTGGCTAAAAATACCTAGCGAAGGAACACCTCGTCTCTTGGCAGCGAGCAGCGAGCAATTTTCAAAAAATCTCAACGCGAATATTTTGATTTTGCGTGTGAGCAGCAATCGGAGGGATGAAGAATGCTAAAAGGGGTGGTTGATTCTCTGATCGGCTCACGTTTGCTCTGCGTGATTTTATCGGGTGAGGGGTTAATTTCTTCGCCTTCCCCCCAATTATGATGATGGTTTCGCATAAATATTTGCTCTGGGGCACAACACAACCAACACACACAATGCAGCAGCAGCAGAAAGGAAAAAAGCAGAATGTGCCAGGCGAGAAATAAATAAATAATGAAAACTGTGTCAAATGTGCGGCCGCAGATTTGTTTGCTTTGGATAAACAACGAAACAAGAGGACGGAAAACGTCTAAATTTGATATGCAAATAGGAATGAAAAGTGTAAAAGGTGCACAGGCAAAAAACTGGGCCTCCTAAGTTATTGTAAATCTCTTTATTTGGTAGATCTTTTATCTAATTCTTACTATATTACATTAATCTCAAAAGTAAAGCAAATATTCCTTTCAGTGTGGTTACATCTTATCGTAAAGATTTCCCTTATTTTTTTTTAAACCCATTGAAAAAGCTATAAATAGACCCTTTACACTGATAATCCCCAATCTTATCATCAAATTCAGTATATTTCGGCAGCTCCAAAAATAGTCTCAAGTCTCAAGTCGGTGTTTCTTTCTGGGATCGGTACAGATGATCTCATTATTCCAGTAGGAATGTATGCATATGGGCATATATTTATATTATTATTTATACCGATCCGTATAGGTGTGTGTGTATAAAGCAAGTAAACTAACAATTAACAGCAGACGTTGGGCAGGCCCGAGAATGCCGCCATCTTTGCTGTTTGTTTATTAAATTTGAGTTGTAGCCAGCCAGCCAGCCAGCCGGCTGTGCGCTGAGCAAACAACAGAACCCACGGCAACGAAAATTTGTTTGTCAAAGTTTTTAGATAACGCCTGGGCACACCTCTCTCTCTCTCTGCCCCCTAAATGTACCCCTATGATGTACCCCTTTTCTTTACTATCTTTGGCCCTACTCCTATCGAATTCTGCTTGGCACTGGTCCCGGGTGGTAGTCAAACATTGTTGAGCTTAATTTACTGTTATGCACAGGGAGAAAAATTGCAAACACTATTGATTACATAAATATATTAGTGAGCTTTTTGGTTATGCAATTTTAAACTATTTAAATTAAAAATTGATTGGAAATTAAACTTATCAATAATAATATTGTACCCTTAAAATTAAATTTTCTGTGAAGTGCATGGTCACACTATTTATTTTTGAGAACAATGTGGGAAGCTTTATTTATATTTGAAACTATAATTTCTTTTTCTGCTTTTCACCGAAGTAACTAAAGTTTACATAAACCACAATTAGTTAATATTGCATCCAAGTAATTAACTTTTCTGCAGGGTGCATGGTCACACTGCTTATATTTACGTATGTAGAATGTGGGCAAATTTTATTACATTTTCAATCAGTTTCTCCTGAACTAAAGGAATTTGTTTTCAAATTTTTTATTTTAAAAAAGTTTTAATTATTTCTTTTATTTATATATTTTTCTATGCCAGAACTGTTTACTATATGAGCTTTATTTGTTCAAATAGTGTGACCATGGTACATAATTTTCAAAGAAACTAAAGTTATCTTCTTGATTTGAACTATAATGTACATGCTTGATAAGTCTTATTTTAAGCCCCGAGAAAAGCTCAACATTGCTCCAATTATTTTTCGTATAATTTTCCTTTAAGTGCCTATAATCAAGCTTCGAGGCATTTGCTCACCTTTCGCGGCAAACCCATTAAATAAACGCTTAATCTGCCATCGGCGCAGAGCACACGTGTGCACGTTTCCCAGAGCTTTCTAACGCTCTCTCGCTCGCTCCCTCCTCCATTCTGTACTCTATATAGTCCCGATTGCATTCATAACATACAAATATATATATACGAGAATATATATCTTGGGGCTGGGGGTGGAGTGTGCTTCATCGGCTGGCGAGACTATACGCGTTGTTTTGGGTCTGGGCCCTTATCAGATTTTGCTTTCAAACGACATTGAATGATACGCTTTTTTTTATTATTTTTCCCTTTTTTTTGTTTTTCTCGTAGATAAGGCAGCAACATTTTATTAGGGAAGTGTGAACGAAGGGGAAGGGGATGAAAAAAAGAAAGAAACAATAAGCTTAAATTGGGTTTAGAAAGTTAACATGGCAGCAATTAATTTTGTAATACAAGCTGAAGAGAGAAGTGTGGGGAAAGGTTGAAGAGATAATCAATTACACGAGGGCTTAAACAAGAAAAACCCATAATTCTTCATAATAATACAGCTTAAGTTGCTTAATGGGTTCACAAAATTTACATCAGAATCATTAATTTTATTTAAAAGATAAGAAATGGGAATTAGTTTTACAAAAGAATCTAAAGAGATATATTTGTCAGATATATTTATGAGTTTTTATTAGTTAAATCACTGACTTTTTCAATTAAATATAAGAATTAAACATTTCTTAATAGAATCTTAAAATCTCAATAAAATATAAGACTTCAAAAATTGCTAATAAAATCTTAAGAAAGGTATTTCGTAGGATCCCAATCTTTATTAATTTCTTTATATTCAAACCCCTTTTTAAACTAAATTTAAACGGTGAATTAATTAAATAAAAGAATTTAAAAATTCTTAAAAAAATCTTAAATCTCAATAAAATATAAGACTTAAAAAATTCCTAATAAAATCTTAAGAAAGGTATTTCGTAGGACTCCAATCTTTATTATTTTCTGTATATTCTAACCCCTTTTTAAACTTAATTCAAATACTGAACCAATAAGTTCCCATTAAACGAAATAAAACAATTCAAAACCCTTTTATTATAGACTCTTACATACTTTCAGAAGCTTATAAAAATATACATTTCTTCATCAACTGAACGGACTTTTTATATAAAAACAAAGAACCCTTTTTTATATAGAAGCCCGTTTAAGTCCGAATAAAACCAGTTTGAGCCATCAAGTGACCCAAAGACACTTTTATAGGGAATTAAATCGGGGCTCAAGTGACTCATGTAGCCGGACCAAGACCCAAGAACCAAGAACCAAGAAGAGAGAACCCTAATACCATGGCAAAACAAAGACCCTAGATGGTCGACAACTGGCCAAAGTAGTGGAAATTTTTTTCGAAAAAAAAAAAAAGAGCCAGAGTGAAGCGGCGGCCGTACAAATTGGCAATTCGTAATCCGAAAGAGCGAAAACGCCCCGCACGCGCGTGTGTCCCCAGCTGTCTAAAGTTGTTTATGATAATGGCCAACGACGGCGACGTATCTGAGAGCGAAATGTGTTTGCTTTTTTTTTTTCAACACACACAAAAAACAAAACTAAAAAACCCAAAAAAAAAGACAGAATGAAGAGGAAGAGGGTATTATTGTATTATTCGTGAGCAGCGAGGCGAACAAAGTCGCACCCCAAAGCGCACCCCTCAAGCCAGGAGGGGGGCAGCGAGGGGGATCCAAATCTATAAAAGATTATTTTCGTAGTTTCTTTTGCCAGTTGATTTGTTTACAACTTATTTTCTTTTTGGCTCAGTTTCGGTTTCTGCCGAATGAAACGAAATGAAACGAAATGAGACGAAACAAGGCAAGTTATCTTCAAAGCTATAAAAAAAAAGTAAAATCCGATGAAAATAGAAATAGAAATGGAAAACAAAACAAAGGAAAATGCGTCAATCGGACCAAATGATTGTTATTTTCTATTTTCTATTGTTTTTTTTTTTCTCTTTTATTTTTTTTTTGGGCGAAAGGTGTGCCAGCTACACGGATGATTGATAGCCTGATTGATTGGTAATTAACGTAGGTGCCAACACTTGCAACAGGTTAATGCCCCCTCTTCACGTTTTCCCCTTGCCATAGAAAATACCAAAATTGATAAAGAAGTCTTCAAAATGACTTGCTTTTAATACCATAAAATATATAGAAATTATTTATAAATATAGAGCTTATCGCAGCCTATGTCAGGGAGTATAAATAAATACAATATATTTAAAAAATACAAGGCCTGTTGAAAATATGCAAATCAAGCTATGTTTGAATATATAAAAAGAGACATTTGAATGGATCTTTTAAGGGTTCTAAAATACTAGTTTTGTAAATTATCATATTATCAAAGTGTGGCTAAAAGTGATAGTTGGGACACGTGGTTTTTATAACCATTTATTTATATTTTAAAAAACGACCCAAAATATTTATAATCTGTGTCATAAACAGCTGATTTTTTGGCCCTAAGTCTGCACCTTTGGTCACAGTCTAAGTTGTTTGTTTGTTTTTCTGCCAGCACAAAATGCAAAGCGAATTGAAATGCAAAAATAAATAAATAAATAAAAAAGAAGAATGAGAAAATGGCACGGGGAAAATCGGACGTTCGTCGCGGAGGTTGACAGACCCTAAGTAGACCCATTAGACACATCGAGTGCCGGGCTGGCCGCCCGCTTAATTAATGCCGGGCAATCAATTACACTACACAACACCCAGTGGGCTACAACGACAACAACAAATTAATTATGCAGCAATGTGCAAAAAATATTACACACTTTGAGAGAGCTCTAAAGTTGTTTGTTTTATGGGAATCGTTCTGGTTGCATAAGCCGGACGAGGAGGAGAAGGAGGCGGGATCCGGATCGGGATCTGCATTGCCAGACACTCTGATATGAATTTCAATTGTTTCAGTCATCGTCTCGCTTAGACGGATAGTATTAAAAATTATACAAAATAAAACTGAAATAGAAAAATACTCAACTGCGCAACAGCTTCAACAGACGTCGTTATTAAAGATATAACATAACCAGAAATAGCCCTGAGATGCACTCTAACTTCCCGTCTGAATGCAAGAACATAACTCTTGAGTTTATGGCCAACTTTATGACTATATCATGCCATGATGTGTGTCATTAAATGTTTTTAAATCCGCTTAGGTTTATTTTAAATGTGAAGAAAACTCTTGAATCGAATGGCTTTACTTATCAAAAAGCATTATAACTTTTACACAAAATGTATTATCTTCCTATAGAAATGGTAAATGCTTTCAATACTTAATCAGTGAAAAATAAACCCATTAATTTAATGTATTATTAGGATAAGGATACTCCCAAAACCCTACAATGTTAGTTAGTAGTTTCCAAGGATATTTTCAGATTCTATAAATCAGTATTACAGATATCAGATACCTTACACAAAATGTATCTTTTTCCTACAGAAATGGTAAATGCCTTCAATATTTAATCAGTTTAAAATAAACCAATAAATTTAAAATATAATTAGGATGTAGGTATATTTTTTTACCCCCAAAAACCTATAATATTAGGTAGTAGTTTACAATGCAGTAAAGGATTATAAATCATATATCTATCTTGTATTTTGGTACTTAAACCACTTAACCAAAAACTAACTACATGCTGTTAAAACCATTCCGTATTCCGCTTTTAACTTTAAAAAATCCCAAAATTATTCCCATAAATGTTTCCAATAAATATGCATTTCATGTTGACAATTTTATTTCGACATTTTTAGACGTCTTTTTTCAATCCAAATTATCCATTGTGCATATTAAGAGATCCATGACGGTTTCACGCTGACAGTTTGACAACGAATTCGACAGTTGGCACAATTGCAACTGATTCCCTTTAGATTGCATACATTGTTTAAATGTCGGGCATTCAATTAAAACGATTTATATTGATTTCCGATATGCGAGGCAGCGTCTGCCGCTGAACTACGTGCTCCTCGTCGCGTTTCCTCCGGCGTTCGTCCGTTTCCTAGCTCTTTCAGAGGAAGCTTATCCCCCAAGAACACGCCATGTTTTATTTATTATTATTTACGTTTGCTTCTTTTTTACCTTTGTTTGCTTTTTGTTTTTTATATAATTTTTGTTGTTTTTTTCGGGCAGAAGACGCAAAGAGCGATTACAATTAATCAAATGTGCGGCGGGCCTGGGCCATAAAACAAACGGTCGTACGTCAAAGTCGGTTATTTAATTAGCCAAACGGCAGCACTGCTGCTAGGTGGCGCCACAGCATAATTAGCACAGACATTTAATTTCAATTAAGCCAGAAGACAAGTCGATAATTCGAACAGAGAGAGACAGAGACGGAAAGGGAGGCAGTTACGTTAATTAAGCAACTCAAGCGAATTGCCTTCAATTGTTGAATTGTCATTGCAGTCTGAAAGTCACTAAGAAGAGTCATTGACACTTGGCAAATGGCGCAAGCTGCAAGCGAGATGCAACTTCTTACAAAATGTGTGTTGTGTAAAAAAAAACAGAGAAGGGGCAAAGCAAAACAAATTCCCTTTCTTGTCTTTATCCTGAATGCATCCACCAAGAGCAGGGGGAGAGGGGGAGCTACGGCCCACTCAACGTTTTACAACCCAAACTGATAATGTCAGGCGGTCGGGGCCAAGTCTCTAGCGAGTCAACAAGAAAAAAAACACCCACTTTAAGCTTAGCCAGCCGGGCCATAAAAACTGTAAATAACGCTACAAAAAAATCAAGAATGAATGATGGATGGTGATCAGCGATGATCGATTACACAGTTACCCTGGTATTTTGACTTATTTATCTGTGTAAACAACCTAAAAACAGAGCTTTAATTCCAATTAATTGTAAGTGTAGAGAAGAAATTTGGAACTCTCTCAGAGAAAGGAGCAAAAAAGAGAGGCTCTCGTTCGCTACTGAGTGTTGTGTGCTGCTTGGCTTGTACATTGCAGACGAAGCGGGCAGGAGAGAGCGAGAGAGAGAGTGAAGAAGTAAGCAGTCTTTTAAAAGTTTAGAAACCTAAAATATTACACTTTGCAACACTCTTGAAACTTTCCTTAAACATGGATGGGCACTTAACTTGTGAATCGGAGCCTTAAAAAATATTCAAAAAAGATAAATGAAAAAATTTGGTATATTAACTTTTTCTTTCTTTTCTTTTATTTAATAATGATAACAAAAAAGGAAAATGGTCGAATTTATTGACTAAAAACCACAATCGACCTCATTTTTTGAATTTAATTGCCTCAATCAAGGTCGCATAAATGTTGACAATCTTAATTATATACAGCAGATAAAGTCATAAATCTAAAATTAAAAATTATTAACCCGTGTTCTTTCCGATTGTGCCAAGTTAACACCCTTTTTTTTTTGACACAATCTTATCTGGTTATCAATGGAACTCTACCAAGATTAATCACATCCTTATCCCTTACCTAGTACAGGGTATCGGCGAAACAAATTAGCAGCAAGAAAAACAACAGACCCCGAGACTCTTGTAGCTACGAAAACAGTCATAAAAGTGCAATTTTTTAAACCGAGCAAATAAGCCTGAGCCCATAAATATGTTTATGCGTTTGGCTGGCTGGCAGCAATAATAATAATAACAACAGCACAAACATGCCAAAACACTTGACAACAATGCATTTGCATTGTCATTTGTTGCTATTTACTGGGCTTGTTTTTTGTGTTTTGTTCTTCATTCATATAATTATTGTCGCCAAGCGGCGACTGTGGCTGATTAGATATTACCGAACACCGAACCGAACCGCACCGTAAACAAGTTTGGAATTTGCATTGAAAACAATATTTTTCGAGTGGGTGTGACCCACACCCCGACAACTTGTTATTGTCCAAAATGGATACGAAAACAAATTTTTGAAAAGCAGATCGCCTGAACGAATGCAGCTGCAATTTTTAAATCCCGGAAACAATATGAATTTATATAAATAGAATTTGCATACTTTGTTTTCTACTTTACATTTTAATCATATAATTTTATATGGCAGCTAATGAATTTGCATACAAATTAAAATGTTTTCACTGATTTTCTATCAAAATTTATTGTATTTATTCGCCAAACTTGGTCAATATTTGCATTAAAATTATATTGTTTATGGTTTCTATACCAATTTATAAGCAAAACAAAGTAGAGTTGTGTGGAATATGATCTCATTATTATCTTCACCTGAAGAGGATAATGCTGATGTTCGGTTGATGCAGTCCCGGAGAAGAGAGGAGACCATTGCTTGGAGGGTTGGTTGGTGGGGAGCAACATTGTCATTTGATTTCTGTTGACGTTTGCATTTCGTTTCGTTAATTCAATTTAATTCCCTGTATCGCCCCCTCACACCCTAACCACTGGCCCCCCGGCTGGTTTATTGTCGTCCATCGCCTGGGTTATATGAATATTATTGCTTGAATTGTGTGTTGTGTTGGAGGCAAGTGTCAAATTTAGCCGAGCACGTCTATAAAAAGTGCTTTTCGCTCCTGTGTCAGTCGGCAAACACGTGCTATTTCGTTGAACGAAAACATGCCGGAATTATAGTGCATAAAATGCGGACATTTTTGTAGGAATTTATCCATTTAACTTTTAAACAGGGGAGGGGAATAGTTTTTATAGTTTTGTGTGTGCGGGGTAACCTTTATTATGATAATGATGTTCGCTTTAATGTCTGGTTTGTTTTTCCATAATGTTTGCCCATATCTTTTTCATTGATTGTTTGATATCGGAGCTTGTTGTTTACCCAACTCACATCTTCTGGCTGTGTCACCATTACGTACTGAATAATTCAAGTAGTCTGCATTGTTCCCTTTGTTTCCAAACAGCATTTTGCCATTGCACTAATTGTTTGTTGTTTTCGGTGTTCATCATGGGCCTCTTGTTGTTCTCCGATAACTCTTCCATCGGGTGCAGCACTCGAAGCGAACATAATTGACAAATTTGCACTTGAACTACTGTATGTCTGACTGAGTAAATATCGAAGAAGAAAGAAGGTCGGGGAAATTGGTAATCCACTTTATCAGCCATTGACCAGGCTGTGTGTGGGGAAACGCTTATCAAAGCAGCCATAAAAAAGTGAAGGGTTTCACTGGAATAAATATTGTAAATTAAAAGGATATTCACAAATAATTACTTTGAGTGATTGAATATTGATAAAATACTGTTTACTTGTGCCTAACTTTCTATATAAATTCTATTCTTTATTTAATTATATCAAAAATACCTAATTTTCTTACTTTTCTCCATCATTTACACAGGCCCATGGACCCATTCCAGACCTCACCGTGGCCGTAATCAATCAGCGGGAGCTGCTGTACGGCCTCACCTTGGAGGCTGCTGGCCAAAGCTGGCAACTGACCCTGTGCATCAACTGCAAGGAGGTGCTGTGCGCCAAGCGACTAACGGCCGGTGCCGGGGCCACGCCCACCCTCTACCTCATCAACCTCAGGCTGCTGAGCAGCAGCGAGGAGCTGGCGCAGCGCAGGTCCAACAAGTTATACTCGGAGACCTTTGATCTGCTGATCATGGACATGGACAAGGACAGCGGCAAGGACTCGGTGCCGGAGGCACCTACCAGTGGTACCACAAATCCTGCCTTTGCACGCTCCATAGACGCCCGGGCGCAGAGGTGCCGCATGATCCAGGCCTATCAGCAGGCGCGCGTCCAGGAGGAGATTATCGAGACGAACGATCGAATCGAGCGTTATGCCAATAATCAGTTCCAGCTGCTGAACAGCTTCCGGGAGAAGGCGGACCAGGACCTGGCGCTGCTGATGCGGTTGATCCGCGCTCAGCCCGAGCAGGCTCTGGAGCTGCTGGACCGTGCCATGCCCCCCGCCCTGGAAGTGGCGAGCAATCAGCCGCAGAGCGCCACTGCCCGGCGCAGGAATACCATTAGCAGCCGAAGGGAGTTGAATGGTCCCACCACGCCCACCACCACGCTGAATCATCCACCCAGCTTCCTCACGCTGAACCAGCAGCCGCAACAGCAGCAACAGCAGCAGCCACTATCCGGTGCCTCATCGGTTGCCAGGAAGATGTCGCACTTTGACACACCACCCGCCACCCCAGAAGCCACGCCCATGAGCGTGGGCAACAGTCCCACCTTCCGACAGCAATCGTCTTCAGGTTCAGCTGGTGGTCAACCCACCCAAATGCTGGCCACCAATGGAGTTACCTCGTCGCAGGCCGCAGCAGACGATGCTGATGACTGCCTGTTCGATCTGGAGGATGTGGATGCACCGGCGGTGCAGTCTGTGCCGGTGCCCAGCTACCCGCGCAATCTGATTTACCCGCAGGAGCAGCCAAAACCCCGTCATAATCCGTTCCTCGAGCAGGAGAGCAGCATGGGAAATGTGCTGGACGATGAGGCAGCCGATGAAGCTGAAGGTGGGTCCATAAATAGTGTTCCAAAGAGTACCAGTTGCTAATCCTTGCTTACCCACAGATGCTCTCGATCTGGACAGCTCGATTTCCATACCAGTGCGCGGTGGTCGTCCCACGCAGGCGCAGCTCATGAACTTTGCCCGGAGCCTGCCCATCGAGATAGCCAACACCACGCTGGCCGAGCGAGCTGCCGGACCCAATAATAACAATTATGTTATGGGTTGCGAGGAGGTGAGATTATCAGAGATTATAAACCCTAAAAACTTGCAATTACTAATGTTTTATTATTTAAAACAGGGAATGGACAACATTGACATAGCGGCCAGCATTCAGGCGCTGACCAAGAGCGTCCATGGCGAGGCTGTTTTCGGGGATCTGCCCCGGCCCCGGTTGCGATCCCAGATTGAGGGCTAGCGGCGCTGGCTGGGATTTTGAGGAGACACCACTACGTACACATATATATATTTAAATATATATATATATATATACATACATATATCAGCTCGTAATCTGCATACTTTGTTAGCTTGTAGCCCAGCCGCCTTGATCGTTTGTTTTCGCTACCTAAACTAAATTAGTTGCTCAACGAAACAAAAGGACACAACACACGAAGCGCCTTCCACATGTCCCTTATCTAACAACCACATACGCACCACCTACCAAGTACCAACTAAGCAGACAGTTTGCAATTTCTTTAATCATATTATCGCCTATAAGTTTATTTTTCTTTCTTTAATTTTTTTCGGATGATCTTCGATTGGAAATGTGTATTTTCTTCGTACGACGAGTGTAGTACGGCTGTCGTTGGCTGTTGCACATTGAGTTAACTAACTGATACTGATACTGATGATGTTGTTAGTTTATACAATGAATAATCTAGTATACATATACATACATTATATATATATATATTATACAAAAAAAAAACATAAAGAAACCATAAAGAATGCCATCAGCTCTCCAGCTGTGACGCAAAGCAAGACGCACCACAAAAGCGTCCCATCTAATGCTAATTGTTTTCGTTTTATTGTTGGGCAATGACTGGAAATAACTTGATCTGATTAATTAAACCTCTTCAATTCCCCCATTAAAACAACTTCCAGTTTCCTTAACAAAATACTTTGTTGTGGCTTCGAATAGAATTACAAAAAACTAGAATTACAACTGAGAAACTCGCGTAACATAAATTACAATTAGAATTATCAACTAAGACTTTACATCTTTCACAAACGGAAGTCTAGAAAACGCTAGATAGTCGTTCAATCTCCAGCAGATCGCCCAGGATCTCCTCCGTCCGCGTGCCAATCTTCTTGGCCACCTCGTTCCGTTCCGAGTTGGACAGCAGACGATATGACCATATAAGATCACCGTCGATGACGCAGCGTGACGGATTGATGCCCTGCTTCTTGAAGGACTTGAGAGTGCGATACTCCTTGGGATTGAGGCCGCACAGATGCTCCTGGTAGGAGAGCAGAACGTTCTGTAGCATAAGGAATCGCCTGTACACCTTCTCCGGCAGCGGCAGGCAATATCCCAAAGCTCCATCCAGAGTTCCATAGACCACAAAGTGCTTGTTTTCGTACAGGAAGGGTTGGCGCTGATGCAGGCCCCTCTGATGGCATTGCACGCGGAACATGGTGTTCACCACCTGACCCAGATGATAGTCCGCCTTCCGCAGGAGCTTCTGTCCGCCCAGCGATTCCCTGGCCTCCGGCTGGTACATGTACACAATGAGGTTACGCTCCGCATCGGTGACCAGGAAGCCCAGATTGGAGTTGTCCACCATGAACTCAATGCCGTAGACCTCCAGGGGATTGAAGTCCCGGGATGCAAGCGATAATGTGCGATACTCTTCCTGGAAGCGCAGCAAGCTGATGGACTTGTAGACATCCGCAATAAAGATCAGCGACTTCACCGTGATGATCTGGTGCACGTAGATATTCGTATCGATGAAAGCGACGCCAATGAGATCTCCGTCACGCAACTGCCAGATGTAGATCTTCTGGCCGAGACCAGTGACCAGGAAACCCAGCACGTCCGAGATGGCGGACACTGGTCCCTTTTGCTCCTTCTTGAAGACCTCCTTCAGCTTGAATTTGGTCATGGGCTTTCCGGGCTCTGGAACCACCTCAATGATGTCGTAAATGTGGATATTTCCTCTGCTGGTGATATCCTCGCTGTAGTTAAAGTTCGTTCCAATGCACAGGTACTCCTTTAAACCCGACCTCGTGCCCTCGTACGACAGCTTGACGATCTTGAAGGCTGTTACGTGCTCCCAGGGCTCAAATTTAATGGACGCATCGGGCACAATTTCCCAGGTTTCGGGAGAGATTAGCACCATTTCGAACTGCGAGCCAATCGGATAGATGAACCGTTCGCCGCGACTCTCCTCGGACAACTCCTTGTCCTCGCCGTTAAACCGATAATACTTGGTCATCGGCTCCTCCGTTTGGGTAATCAGGCAATAAACACGATTCTCGCGATGATAGACCAACTGCCTGGGCGTACATCTCAGCGGAACCTTTCTCACCGGCCAGGCGGAGTCGTAGCTCAGGTAGCTGGGCAGGACAGAGATCTTCAGCTCGTAGGTGGTGTCAAAGTACAGGAATCCATTCGGAATATTGACATTGTTGAAGGCGGCAAAGCTGCGAACATCGCCATTTCCCAGCAGCCGATGAATGCGAAGTTCCCCCCGGGAGGTGAGGAAAACAAAGCAGGGATTCACTCCGCACACCATGATGCCAGAGAGTCCTCCGACATTGGCGAATGGGCGCAGCTTTTGGACGTATTTCGGTTGCATTTGATAGGATTCCATCTCCTCGCGCTCATCGTTCTCATCCAACTCAATGTGCGACGGCTGCTGGTCCAGCAGATTCAGCTGCTCCAGCTTCCGGAACCGTATCTTCAGATGTCCCTTGGGGTACTTGAACACCTGATAGATGAGCAGCTCCACGCGGGTCCTCACAAGCAGCAGCGGTCTCTCGCCATTCAGACCCAAGCCATTGATGCTCAGTTCCAGCGGCAGCGGAGAGTTGGCATGCTGCGGCATACAGGCCTGGACAATGCCCGCCTTGGAGTTCTCCTGCGTGGTCAGCGAGATGGGCACAAATTCCATGGCGTCCGTGAGAACCATTGCTCCATTGCCCACATCATTCACCAGATACACCAGCTTCATGTCCGGCATGGAGTAGATCTCCAAGGTGCCACTCTGGCGGGCCACCACCAACCAATAGCTGGGCTTCGCCTGCACCAGGAGTCGGCGCCACCAGTCGGAGTTCTTTTGCTTGGACTGCTTGGCCAAGTCCGCCATGCTGTTCATCTTGAAGGCGTTTCCAGCATCGCCGTAGAGCAGATCCTCCTCATCCTCCACCTTCATATTGGGTTCCGCCTTCATGTAGCCGCCGAAACTGTTGCCAAATCCACTACTCGAGCTCCCCGTGAGATTGATATCGTCCGCTTTGACGGTAAACAGTCCGGATAGATCCTTATATGCGGAAATGGCCACCACGGCGGGAGAACTGCTGATGGTGTGCTTGTTAATGGCCAACCGGGGTGTTCCTCGAGTTTCTCGCAAAGCAAGCGTTATAACTTGTCCGTTCAAAACACGCAGGCAAACATAGGGATCCGCTATGGAAACCTGCACCACTGGCGAGCCCACATCAATGGGCACGTTCTGAATCAGGCGAGTTCCCTGCAGTAATCTGACATGGCGAGTGGTGACCTAAATGAAAGCCAAAGGAAATACAATAGTAAGCATTTCTGTGATATAATGCACCAAATACGAGACTCACCTGAACAATGAACCTCTGCTGGCCAAGATTTCCAACATAAATCGTCGGCTGATTCACCGTGAAGCCCGTATTCTCGATCTCATTAATTTCCTGACCTGTTTGAAGCACCAATGTGGAATTCCTTTGCGAGAGAAGCATGAAATCGTGTTGATCATGTCGTGAGGTCTTTTTCGTAGAATCATCAAACACAGTCCACACATCCAGGCAGCCGTCCAGCTCAAAGCTGGTGATGATTTGCGGATTGATGCAGTTCACAAACACAGAAAGTGCTCCATTCTTGCTGTGGCCCGTGGCGGCCACCAGTTCGATCTTCAAATCGTGCAGAGATTCGGCATGTGGACGCAGCGTGATGCCATCCTCTTCGAATTCTACTCTTTCGCCGGCACACATGTAGTTGATGGGCGCCACATTGATGAGACTGTCGCAGACCTCGAAAATGAACTTGCGCAGCTGGAGAACCGAAGCCTTCGCTCCAGAACCATACACCTAAGTCACCAACAATTAAAAGTAATTAGAAATTTCGATTATTTATAGTAAAAATCATAAAAATACCTCCAATTCCTCATCCTCAATGCGCCGCGACTTTGCTTGTGGGGGAACCGTTTCCATTTCATCCACATCCATGATCTCCTCTACATCCTGGCCCTCGTCCTGCTGACGCTGCTGCTGTGCTGCTGCTCGGCCTGTTGCTCCACATCGTCCAACGTTATCACCGTGCTCTGGTCCTCCTCCGTAAAGTGTAACAGCAGGGAGTTACCCAGCCGCGAGCCCAGAAAGATGTACTCCGAGTGCAGGACACAGATGCAGCTGGTGAGAACACTGGCTGCCGCCTTATGGAAATGGAAGTTTCTCACCGTTCTCATCGAGTCCACGCAAAGTGTGAGAACGTAGAGATCGCCTGTGCGGAGCGAGATCACCAGCTTGTCCACATCGATGAAGGCAAAGTTGGCACAGTCCAAACTAATGCGCACTCCATCCTGTGGTTTTAGAGGAAAACTGGTGCTGTTGTCCGCCGAACTGTTGAGGCTGACGCCGTAAGGTGGCACACTTTGGTTAAGATAGATCACGGCGTTCACAGTCATCACCAAGCAGCCACCAATTGGCTTCTGAATGGGATAGACCTGAAAAGTAAAGAGATTGCACATTACTTTCAAGTTTCAGCTTCCCACAGATTATATTCATACCTGCAGACAGTCGAAGGGCAGACTGTTGACCGTCCAAATAATGGGATGAACTCGCTGCTGGATGTTCAGGGAAATGGCCACCAGAACGCAGGTATCCGATCGCACCTTGATCCTGCCCGCGCAGGTGCGCACCGGCTCGTAGAGTATCAGCAGCGTGGGCTCGTAGTAACCGTGCAGAAACTGTATATCCAGCACATTGTCGATTTTCTCGTCCAGATCCCGTAGCGCTATCAGATAGGATGCCATTATGGGAGTCCTGCTGACCAGGGCCGTGGGTGCCTTCTTGATGGGCTTCACATCCGCCAGCTCGATCTCGTCCAGGCTGTTATCCTTGCGAAAGGGCAGCACCACCAGCCGCTTGCCGTAGACCAGCATTACGGCGCACCTGGCATCCGGATCCACGCGCACAACCGGCACAAAGTAGCGTCCCGTCCAACCGCCACGGATGTCCTCCTCCTCGAAGTAGTGCAGGGAGAGAGTCTTCAAAGCAAAGGTGTCCGGATCGTGCTGCAACACCGAGAGCTTGGCGTCCTTAAAACTGATGAGCAGGGCATCCCGCATGGCGCCCGCCAGCGAAACGCACTGCAGGGACATCACGTTGCCGTACAGCGAGTACGTAGCGAGACATTCCAGCCGCATCTTGGGCGCCAGGCGCATCTCACTCGGATTCAGCTTCTGCCGCTGGCCCGCCTCCACGTTGGGCGCTACGCGGTACACCTTCAGCACATTGGCGCCCGCCACCACCAGGTTCTCCTCCAGGTTGTTGAAGAAGCGGCACGCTATCGAGAACTCCAGCGCCGTGGCGGCGTGCGTCTGCTTGGACATGGAAAACATTGCGCTCGTGTGGTTCGCTTTGGGCCGCAACTGATTAAAACATTATTAAACAAATTTAACAAGTTCAACAATTAGCCGGCTGTTAGAGATGTGTAAACATAAATGTATCGAAATATCGATATTTTGGGAAAATAAGTAATATTTTTATTATTACTCAGCAAATATTTTAAAATTTTAGTACAAAGCTTAAATGAAGGTTTATTAAAATATTTACGAAATATATATATTCGATCGATACGATATTCTTATTTGCACATCCCTATGCCGGCTACTTTTTTTCTGTAGCGAGCCCTTAAAATTATAGCTAGATTTGGCTAGTTTTACTAGCTTTTTCTTCTGCGACGCAAAATCTGCGTCACCTCACAAAACCAAAAGGTGGCAACTCCGTTTCGTAAGCAGTGACAACAATTCGAGCGTTTCGCGTTTAGAACTGGCCACGAAAAATAATAAAACATTGAAAGTGCGGGACGCAAGGTGCGGGTCTAGTTGGTGTGATTAAAGCTGAGAGCATAGCTGGAATAATTAAATTTCATTCAATTAAACGCAGCTTTTCTGCGTAGTGTGTGCGAGAGGGACGGGCGCTGGCCAGATAGCATGAAACGCCTGCGCCAGAAAGGGACCGGCATAGGCAGCTAGAAAAGAATCATTTTGTAGTTGCTTTTGTTTGTGTGTTTGGCATTCACATTTCCCCCATTCAATATTTAATTCAGTGAGCCATTAACGGTGCCCAAATCGGCATTATGCAAAAGATAGTGCTGCACCACGGCCCGAAATCTGTATAATAAGGGGGTTAGACACCCGCATAGTGGCTTTAAAATAGAAGCAAAAGCAATTTTTTTCTACTTCTCTGCGCCTCGGCTCTGCCTATCCGTGTGTGCGTGTGTGTGCGTGCGTGAGAAAAAAATATAACCAACCAACAACTTTGCAGGTCGTTCGTCGTCGTCGTCGTTGTTGTTGTTGTTGGTAGTTACATTGTTGTTTTTTGTTGTTGATTTTTGCAGGCGAGTGCAGAAAAATTCAAATGAAAACGAGAATTAAAGCGAAAAACTAGGAAAAGTGAAGCAAAAAAAAAAAATCTCCGCATAGCCGCAATTCGATTACATATAAATCGAGACACACTCATACACCCTTGTATATTTAAATACACACACACACGCACATACATACACACAGATGGCAGTGCATATACAAAGGGCGCAACGTTAAAATTATACAGACATTTGCCTTAAAATGGACAATTCCGCTGGCCAGGTTAGTGCAGCAGCGCGCAGGAATAATAAATGGTTGGGAATAAGCACACACAAAAGAACCCGTTTCCTAATCGCTGGCCCATCTCTAAATTTGGTCTTTGGGAAAACTGCATCTGCTTGAACTAAGCCCGCCCCGCATCGGGTTCAGGGAGAGAAACCCCTGTAAAACAACAACTCTTTTTTTTTTTCGTTGGCCAAAAGCAAATCAATTTGGATTTAAAGTTTACTTTAAAAGACAAGAAATAACTTAAGAATAATTATACTTGATACCTCCTTATTAAAACTTCCTGTTCTGTTGTTTTTTCAAGAGCAAAAATCACTATTTCCTTAATCTTCTTCCCAAAATGTTTCTTTAAATTTCAATTTAATTTCCAAAAAAATATATTCATAACAAAATTCACTATACAACATTGCATTAATCTAAATAGAAGCTTTAAGTCTAAAATATAACCTTTATTTCATTATAATATCCATGAAAAATGTTTTTATTAGTTAAATAAAACCTCCTTATTGGTAAAATATTTGTTAAAATAATAAATACAAAAGAACAGGATACATATTACTGTATTAAAGTTTTAAAATTCTTGAATATCAAGTTTTCTATTAGGTATTTCCCGTCTTTCTAATCCACTTTGTTCAATGAATATTTATAACATTTTGTAAACTCTCAATAGGCCGAGTTTAAATCCTTATCCTTTGAAAACTTCAAACAAATCTTTTAAAACTTCTCCCTTTCCCCATATATTACCTAGTATGTGCGGAAGAAACTTGCCTGACATGGATGCATGGATAAAAAGTTCGCTGTAAATAGTTTAGGCGATAGAGCGATTAACAATGAAAACCATAACGCCGGATACGACGACGGCATCGTCGCAGCATCAACAACTTCTCATTCCACAAGCGGATCAGCAGCAGCAGCAGCATCATCCGCTGCAGCAGCAGCAGCAGCAGCATCACCAGAATCAGCACCAGCAGACCTTGGTGGCTGCTCCGCCGCCTCCGATCATAATGGAGCATGTAAACCTGGTGGATGACGATGAGAAGGATCCATTGGCGCTGGAGCAGATGGAGGTGTCGCCCACCACCAAGCACACGCACAGTCTGAGGTGAGTCTAGCCATTACAGAGAGATCTTTCAAGTCAGATCACTAATATTTCCTTTATTTGCAGACGCCACCTGCCACGCATTATCGTGAAACCAATACCACCTGAGAAGAAGCCCCTGGCGCCCAGTGAAGATGCGCTGGCCACTCTGCCTGGCCATTTGCCACCGCCATCCGCAGCCGCAGCTACTCCGGCTCCTGCTCCACCCGCGCGTTTAATCAGCAGCCGTCGCATCCAGCAGCAGCAGCAGGCCAAAGCGGCAGCAGCAGCCGCAGCAGCAGCGGCGGCAGCGGCAGCAGCGGCAGCAGCTGCAGCAGCGGCATCGGCACAAGCTCAGACCGCTGCTAGCCATCCATCCGCCTTGTCACCTGGCAGCAAGGTCGGCTCCTCGCAAGCTTCAACCATGCGCGAGGTTTTGGCGTCCATACCAGGTTTTAGTGTGAAGCCCCGGCGGCGAAGCAATAAGAAGCTGACGACAGCGGCGCAAATAGAGCAGACGAAGGACGGCAAGATAGATCTGGAGACGCCCGACTCCATTCTGGCCTCCACCAACCTGAGGGCGCTGCTCAACAAGCAAACGTTCTCGCTACTGCCGCCGATCTATCAATACAATCTCATACAGCTGCTGCCCAGCGTGGATCGCGAGGCCAGCGAACTGGAGCTGCCAGGTAGCAGCAGTGGCAGCGGCAGTGGCAGTGGCAGCGGCAGCGGAGGTAGCTCATCCTCGGAGGGCATAAGGCTGAGTGCCTCGTGCCTAAACAACGAGTTCTTTGCCCGAGCCTGCCTGGAGTGGCGGGAACGGCTGAGCGAAGGCGAGTTCACGCCCGAGAACCAGTTGAAGCTGAAAACGGAGGCTGAGCGCGAGAAGAACAAGCTGGATCCCTGGAAGCTGAAGCACTTTGAGCCCTATTGGGGCGAGAAGAATGCCAGGAACAAGGGGAGCAAGCCGGTAGGCGAACCCAAGGAGCAAAAGGTTCCGGTATCCAGCATTAAGAGTGAGCCCAAACCACCAGCGACGTCATCGCAACCACAACAACCACAGCAACAACAAGCAACATGTGATAATGAGACTGAATTAAAATTTGATTTGGTAAGCGAACACTAAGCTCCTTTTAACACAATCCAGTTATCTAATCCTTTAATCCCGCAGAGCACAAAGTGCGAAACGACAGCAGCAACCACAAATACTACAGTAGCAGCGACAGCAACAGCAACAGCTAGAACATCCATGCCTCTCGAAAACAACAACACTGTGCTAAACGAACAGCAGCGCCGCGTCCTCAAACGTCCATCGAGCAGTCCATCGCAACGCAAGCCGTCGGCTCCCACAACGATAGCAACCATAAACCTGGACGATGATCCCGACGAGGAGCTGCCAAGCACGTCCAAGGATAGCAAGCAGTTTAAGATTGCCGTCTCCGCCGTCGAAATTGTTCCTAATGCGTCAGGGAGTGTCCCAGAAGCTGATGTTGTGGATCATGTTGCAGGGGAAAAGGAGATCAACGAGCAGCAGCAGCAGCAACAGCAACAGCAGCCACTTATCAACAGTACCTGTGATAAAATTGAGCCATCTGAGTGCAGTAATGAAGTGATCGTTGCCATGGATCAGGATGAGGATATGAACGATGTGGACGCGGTTGTTGCCCTGCCAGGGATTGCGGCTGTTACGCCTGTCACAGCTGTGGTGTCGGAACCAATGGCAACCAATCCCGAGGTGGTCAATCACTTTGTGAGCTACTTGCAGAGCGTGGAGCTAGCAGCTGGTAAGTTGATGCGTAGGAAGCGTAATTAGAACACAAATAACCTTGTATATTTTCTTAGAAACCAAAGCGCCTTTGGAGCAGTCAAATGAGGCAAATAACAGCCATGATTACGTCTTTGCTGACACCATCGATCACGGTTAGTTCAGGACTTTAAAAGTTGTTATCAAAATGTTTAACTAATCACACCTTTCACTCGTTACAATCAGCATATTTCCAAGACCATCAGTCGTCAGTCATCAATCACAACTACTTCACATCATCGTCATCATCAAATAGTAAAGCATTATCTTCCTACATTCCCTGGCGACTTTTATACTTATATATGGTTTCTATCTTTGCAGCGGCGACCCAACACAATACAATCGGCAAACTGGAAGAGCCAAGCGATAAGCTCGAGGATTCGCCAATGCCCATCGCCAGCTCGATTTCTGGTTCGACACCGGCCAGTTCCATAACATCCACCAGCTGTACCTCGTCCTCATCCTCCACTGCCTCCATGTCGTCCCAGTCGTGCTCCAGCAGCAATTCCAGTTCAACGACAACAGCACCCACGACATCGTCAGCCCCGCTGACTCTGGCGGCAGCCGATGAATCCACCTTGGCCAACGTCCAGGCGATGCTTTCAACGGTGGCCAAGTTGCAGCAACAGCAGCAGCAGCAACAGCAGCAGCAGGAGTTGCCTGTGGAGTTAAACTCCAGCGAGATATATCAGCATGTGCAGCACGATTGGAACTTTGGTGACATCAAGCTGAGCAGCACGCAGTCCACGGGAGATCAGCAGCAAAACCTGAACCATGAGGCTATCAATCTGATGGATGTGGTGCAAGAAGGCGAGATTATCGACGACATTATGGACAACGATGTGTGCCATGAGGTGATCGATGACGAAGAGGAACTGAACGATGAAGAGGAGGAGGAGGAAGAGGATGATGAGGTTGTGGAATGCATAGCAGAAGACCAGCAGGAAGACCACCAACTGATAGACGAAGACAGCGATGCAGTGCGTGAGATTGTGGACAAGCTGCAGCACCAACATCAACAGCAGCAGCAACACCAGCCGCAGCGGCAGCAATTGCATATCCAGGATGTGGTGCATTTGGCACAGCATTCGTTTATGCCGCAAGCTCACAGCGAGTATGGGAATGAGGTGAGTTTGTAAAAAATTAGTACAAATTAAATATTTAAATATTAATATTGAATATAATGTTGACGCCAGATCACCCAGGAGATGCTCTGTGACGCTGTGCCCATGTCTGCTGCCGAAATGGAGGTATCCAGCACGGTGATCACCAACAGCAGCAATAGCAACGACAGCAGCAGCAACAACCTGAGCCTTTGCAGCAGCAGTAGCCTCACCTTGAACCAACTGCCGCAGCAATCGGCGCCACAGCAGCAACAGCAACAAAACAACGCAGCAGCTGCTCCACAGCAGCGTCAGATCCTAGTGGACTCTAACGGTCAGATAATCGGCAACTTTCTGCTCCAGCAACAGCAACGCCAGCAACAGCAGCAGCAGCAGCAGCAACAGCAGCTACTCCAGCAATTTACGCTTCAAGCAGCCGCTGCACAACAGCAGCAACAACAACAACAGCAACAGCAGCAGCAAGCAACAAGTAGTAATGCCTTGGCCAAGACCTTACCGGTGGCCCTACGCAATGGAGCCCAGCAATTCCTGTCGCCCAACTTGCTCGCCCAGCAGCAGCAGCAGCAACAACAGCAACTGGAACAGCAGCAAGCTGCGGCGCAACAGAAGCAACAGCAACTTCAGCAATTCGCCTTGCAGCAGGCGCAACTCCATCAGCGGCAACTGCTGGCTCAGGCAGCGAACAACAATTTGCTGCAGCAGCAGCAACAACAGCAGCAGCAGCAGCAGCAGAACGTGGTGCCACCAGTGACCACACAGACCAAGTTCATAGCCAAGCCATTGAATATCATTTCCATGACGCGACCTGCCAATGCATCGCCCACGACAGCAGCAACAACGGCAAATACCACAACAATTCCGTCCGCCTATGCCAATGTTGTTGCTGTGACAGCCGCCGCGCAGCAACAGCCATCGCCACCAGTACCTGCCCCGCAACAACAACAGCAGCAGCAGCAGCAACAACAACAACAACAGCAGCAAATATCCAATCACAACAACAGCTTGCAACAGCAATTACCCACGATTCCCAATGCTCTGACAATGAAGACTCTGCCGCCATCGGGAGTGCCCACAACCATTGCCCAGCAGCGATTGCAGCCAAAAATGCCGACGGGCAAGGGACGCAAGGCCACCAACAACAGGTTGCCGCCCGGAGCGGTAAATCTGGAGCGTAGCTATCAAATCTGCCAGGCCGTTATCCAGAACAGTCCGAATCGTGAGAACCTTAAAGCTCAACTGCGTCCGCCGGCGGCGATACTGAACCAGCATCAACAGCAGCCGACGGTAACCACGGCGGCGACCACACCTGTGAACCCTATAACCCTCAACGTGTCCACCGTGGCTGCCACACCCATGTCCAACATGACGACAGCCAGTGGGAATGCGGCAGCAGCAGCCGTGGCCGCAGCTCCGCCGCAGAATATATTGAAGCAGGAAGAGTTGCTGGTGAGCGGAGCAGCTGGAACTGGAGCTCTGCCAGCGGGATTGCCGCCGAATGTAATGGGCGTCGGACGTCCGGGAGTATATAAGGTAGGTTGGCAGCTTTAGTCCAGTGATATCAGGCATAATATTCATTGTTATTCCAGGTAATTGGTCCCCGAATGAGTGGCTTTCCGCGCAAGAAATATGTCCAGCGAAAGCCATCGCCCACTACCTTGATCCGGCATGTGTTTAGTCCTGGACCTGGTGGAGCTACGGCTACACCACAGCAGCTGCAGTTGCTGCAGCAGCAGCATCAACAGGCGGCAGCCACACCGCCAGTGCCACAAAACCAACAGCAGGCGCAGGCTACCGAGCAGCTGATCCACCAGAATGGCAGCGGCCAATATGTGCTAGTGCACAGAGCGAATGTGGGAGCAGCAGACAATCAAGCGCCAAGGGCCTCCAGTGCCCCGCCGCTGCATCAGAATCAGGTAAGTAATATGCTATATCATTTCAGTTATCGATAATATATAATATATAATTGTCTCTGTCCAGTTTGTCACCGTTCAGAATCCCCTACATAGCCTTAATGGCATTACCATGGGCGGACGCGGGCGTCCAGCATCAGTGGATACAACGGCAGGCAGTGGTGGCAACATTTCCGCCACAGATGCGTTGCATCATCACCATCATCACGAACTGCAGCAGCAACAGCAGCAGCAGCAGCAACAACAGCAGCAACAGCAGCCACTGGGGAATGTGAGCGCCGCCGCGAATATTGTGCGGCGCAATATCGCTGCAGGTAAATTGGTGTATTATTAGTGGTTAGCGAGGTACGTCTTTCAAATCACCACCCACAAAATTCATCCATTTATTGGTCATCAAACCATCAAATTGGCACGCAATAATTAGTTCGTTGCAAATAGATTTGTTAGATTAACCACCGTGTGATCGAATTTTAATTTTTTATTAGGTAAAATGCATGTGTTTTGAGCGGATTCAAGTCAAAGATCGATGTGAATTCACGGAGATAGCAGCGGGGACTAGAAGAAATTGGAATTTTCAGTTCATTTTATAGAAATATAAAGTAAATTCATTTTATTTCATTTTGATTTCTTATTCTTTTTGATTTTAGTGAATTTTACTAAAATATTGTTTCGTTTTTGGTAGAGCAAGCACATTATTGATTAAATTTATGTAACAACAGTTCTATATTCGGTCCCTGCTAAATAACCTCCTTATTAATATAAACATATTTATATTTATATAGAATTCTTTATTTATTTAGTAAGTATTTAACTGTAGATTGTAAGTTTATATTATTACCTTTTACAATTTTTATTAATACCTTAAATATTCACCTAAATTAGGGCCCAACATAGCCTACATCGACGGCAGCAATACCAACTCTACGGCCGTAGCTGTCATGGAGGCGGGTAACAACTACATAGTGACGACCACGGCAGCCCCAACGGGAGCAGCTCCTCCGCAGGCATCACAACAGCAGCAGCAGCAGCAGCAATCGGCGCAGCCTCATCCCCTGCTGCAGTTGCATCAGAGCGGTGAGAATACTCCGCCGGGCAACGAGGCCAACAGCGCAACGCCAAACAACTGCGCCTGCTCGCTGAACGCCATGGTGATCTGCCAGCAGTGCGGCGCCTTCTGCCACGACGACTGCATCAGTGCGGCCAAGCTGTGCGTGGCCTGCGTGATCAGATGAGATGGATAACGCATTGTAGTTACTTAGAGACCCAGTATAGATGATGATCTGTGGACTAATAGCAATCAAAGAGCAAGAAGCAAAGAGCAAAGCAAAAACCAATTGTACAACAACAAAGCAAGAAAGAAGAAAGCAACACAACGCAAGTGCAGAGGCTTACACGGGCACAGACGCAGCAAGCAGCATACATATATGTATATTATAATTCATAATTCGCAAAACCATGTAAACTAAGCAGAGCAAACGTAGCAGACACTTTTGTATAAAGTTAGTAGGGGAGAAGAGAGCGAGGAGAGCTAGTGTTGTGTATTTTGTGCTTATCGCATATGTATATCCTCTAAGATACTCGTTGTTTATTTGTGATTGTTTAAGGATATCATCATCACACGAGCACTCTAAAAACAAGCGGATCCATATAGAAGAAACTCTCATTGTAATTGTAATAACAGCAAGGCATCTCAGATCGGAAAAAGGCAAAAGCTATAACAACTAACGAAACAGATTCAAATGTAAATATATTTATGTTTTAATGTAACTTGTATGTAATAACGTATAAGGAGCAGCAGAGACAAGGTTAGGTTAGGTTACATGAACTCACTTACGTCGGATGACACTATATTTTTATAATTTATTCGCTCGGTATGGTTCGTTTTATGTGAAAATACTGTGAACCCGATCGATATACTTATTGCTCTATAAGTATACTATAATTTACGGTGTAACTTATGAAATATTCATAGTGTATTTTGTCAGGCCTGGGACGCCCGCCAGCGGCGTCTCCTGCCTCGGCTTTAATTTGTAACTCTCTAAGTTTAGTATTATCCACCCGACAACAACACACACACACACTACACACACACACTCACCCCCCAAGCATTCTAAGACTCTTCACGCCCACATTTCTTTAGCATGTAGCGCATAAACGTAAATGTAATACACGTAAATGATTTCTAAAAACGAGACCCTATACATTAAGCTAAAAACTGTTGATAAATACAAAAAATACAATGCAAATTATAAAAAGAAAAAGTAAAAAAAGCAACAAGAAAATATGAAACCATGAATTGAAGACATGAATTATAGCCAGTAAATCAACATGAAGACACAATATGACGAAATAAAACCAAAATTCAAAAATGAAAACCCTAACAAAACGCAGAAGATGAAGAACAGAACATTTTGCTCCTAGATGCACTCACCGCAAAATTAACCAATAAATAAAGATTATTACGAATAAATTTGAAAATACAAACGAACGAACTATGAAATGTAGGAAAGGAAGGCCATATTTTTTACACTTTAATTTTTTTCAATATTTTATTTCGGAGAAAAAATACAACTCTGTTCGAATGGTGTTTACTCTACGTTTAAGGCTTTAAGAAGTATTCAGTCCATTTCTAAATGTTAGAAATCCTCCAAGTAGTCCCTCTCCTAGGCATGGATATCCTTGTAGTGCTTCTCGTCATCGGTCTTGTCCAACTTGATCGAGTATTTGCCGATGAGGGAGCCCTCCACATCGGCTTGACCCTCGGGATTGAACTGGGGCCCGTTGCCAACGTCCTTCATCTCGTCCTTCAGCACCCTGTAGCCATCCTTGTCGGCAATGTACTCAACACGGCGCTCAACGAAGCCATCAAAGTAGCTGTAGGAACCGCGCACAGTGCCGCCCTCGCGCTCCTCCGTCCGGCTGATTTGGCCATCGTTGATCTTGTCGTCCACGTTGGAGTTGAACGAGTACTGAGCATTTTCATTCTGATACTTTTCCAATTCCTCGCGCTCTAGTCTTTCGGCTTCGGACTCTTCACGCTAGAAAATATGAATTAGTTTAATGAGTTAGAAATGGGTTTTCGATTAGAAATATAAAGTTTCAACCAGAAGAAATACAAATGAAAGAACTAAAGCTTAAAAAAGTTTCTAAAACTATGTAACATCATGAAAAATAACCAATTCACACTGCATTTGGTAGGTTTTAATTTAAAATTTTTCAAAGAAAGAGCATTTAAAATGTGTTAAATATTTATTTATCATTTATCTCAGGTATTATCTAAGTCGCTAAAATTTTTATCAAGGCAGCAGACACACCCCTTTTCAGTTTTTTTTAATCAATTCATGCTTAATTTAAATATTAAGTAAATTTAACCTGTTTTTTTTAGCAGAATATTTGGTTCGGCTAGCTAGATCTTTAGATTTCCCCTTTGCTTTTATCATTTGAATACCTTTACGTGTTTTTGCAATATTGTCAATGACCCATTGAACTGCAAAACTATTAAATTATATAGACATCTGTCATAAATGGTTACATGACTCTAACAGCTAAATAGTTTATGGAGAGTAATTCCTGAATTTTAAGAGATTCAATTTTAGAAATCATTATTTATCACAGTTTATCAGCTACGTATAAACAATGACTCAGAAGTAATGTCAGTGGAAGAGGAAGAAATGATACATTACGACGCTTTGACACATTTTTCGCGCTGTCTTGAGTCTAAAGTGCCGCATGAACGGAAATAGCAATTGAAAGATGTCGATGTAGTTGAGATATGTGTTTCAGGTTGGGGTTTCACGGTTATATCAAGGGCGCTTTAGTCATACGTTAAGTAAGGGATAATTTTATTAGATTCTTCAGAGAAATTTGAATGAATGAATTGATTATTCAATGGTTTTCAAAGCTAATCGGACTTCAATATTTAGCTAGAATATTTAAACGGAATTCAAAGTTCAAAGATCTAAAGATCTTATTTAAATCTTTAAAGTTTTATTTGGATTGATTGTAAGGAAATTTTCAAATATACTTTCCAAGTTATCCTTTTTTTTAAGGAAATATTGCGAGAGTTTATTATAGTAACATTGTAGTTTGTTACTGTAATATAATAACTTTTACAATAGCTTAGAAAAATATTACTTCCCATACCGGGAATCGAACCCGGGCCTTCTGGGTGAAAGCCAGATATCCTAGCCACTAGACCATATGGGATACTCTACTGTAGCGTATACAGGTACCTCTTATACCGATCCTGCTCGTATGTAAATTCAAAGTCAAATTGATAACTGCCTTGTCGGTTTTTTTTTTCGTTCCTTTGTTTTTAGTACCTCTCCGTCAAGGCAAGGCGGGGAGGCAAAATACAAAATACAAAATACAAAATACAAAAATTAATACAAACGCAAATAAGCTGGAAACTTGTTCGACTCGAAACCGGCGATCGGGGCATATAAAGCCCGATGAACGCCAGTCGAAGTTGACTATAGTAGCGAAGCGGACGTTCAACTGGCCAAATAAATACCCCCAACAATAATCATGGGTATGTCTCAACTATATATATATAGCTACATCTGTAAATGTAAAGTTCGCACGAAATGCGGAACAACTAAGAATTTGCCTTTTTCACTTTCGTTTGCAGTTAAGCTGGGCTTTCTTTCTCTCTTGATTGCTGCCTGTGTGGTTGCCGCCTTGGCTGCCGGTGGTAAGTGGTACTTCCAGCTTTTTCGAGAGCTTTCGTTGCTAACTTCCCCTCTCTGTTTTATGTTTTATTTTGTGTTTGTGTAGATTGTCCCTCATCGACAAAGGTTCAGAACTGCACTCCGAAATGCCTGCACGACAGCGAGTGCAGTGCCATTGGTGGCAAGTGCTGCCCAAACTTGTGCAACGGTCGCAGCTGCGTGCAACCCAATATGCTGGGAAATTCCGGTGCCGATAAGTCGCCCTTTGGCAGCAAGAATAGTGAGTATAACATTTATACTTTGTGAATATTAAGAGGAGTTTTCTGGGAATATTTTAGAAATCACGTTTTGATAAAGAAGACAATATGGAAAGTATGATTTTAGTTGTAGGGAAAAGTATTTATGAGTCAAGAGGAATACTTTTTAGTATTTTGGAGAGAAAGATTTTATTTGTAGGAAAAAGTATCTATAAGTCAAGAGGGAATACTTTTGAGTAATTAAAAAAAATAAATTAAATATTTAATATTACAATTTTGGCAGATTCTGGTGTAGAACTTAATTTATAATGTAAATAGTATCATTTTAAATCCTACAGAATTTTATTGTATTATAACATACTAGAGTATGTTCAAAATGTGATCAAAAATGAATATTTTACTTTTTAAAGTAGAAAGTAGTATAAAAGGTAACTCCTATTTGTATTTTGTGATAAATCCTTTGAATCTTAAGCATTTTTTATTAACTCTTTTTTTATAAAAATCATTATGAAATGGTTCGAAAAAATTCAGTATTTATAAAATGTAAATGTCAGTAAAAGCTTTACTAAGCTGAAATGTAAGCTCCTTTTTCTTCATTATAAATTCGAAAGTTCCTTTTTTTTATTCCTTTTTCTTATATATTTATTTTCTTATATATTTTTATTCTTATGTATTTTTCCTTGCAACATTATAATCCCTAGCCGGAGCCACTGGCAGCTATTGCGGCAATGTCAAGTGCGGCAGCTTCGAGAAATGCGAAATGGACCGCAGCACCAAGCGGCCCAAGTGCGTGCGATCGTGAAAAAACGGACACCACGGACGGACACGGCGGCACCACCAATAAACCACAACCGCAACCACAACGCGTTGTAAAAACTTTTCTTTGTCACTAAATGGAAACTTGTAAACCCGTAATTGTCTCTGAACTCTTTTTCTTTTTGGTAATATGGTTTTTTTTTTGTATATAGTTAACACTCACGGCAGGGGCGGCGAGGGCGATAGCAACCAGCAGGCTGGCGACCAACACGTATTTGAACATATTTTTCTGGGGTGGATAAACTCTCTGCACTCGATGTCTTTCGCTGCAAGCGACTTTGGACTGTGGATCGTTGAGCGGCTGGCGGCCGGGCTTTTATATCGCACTTGAGACCTGGCCAAAAGCGGTGGCGTCTGCGTCGGCAGCGCAGTTGCTTCGCTTTAAACTTTATTTTTTTTTTTTATTTTGTATTTTTCCCCTCCCGACTTTTGTGTGTTTACATTTTTGACAAGCCAAAGATCTTCGTGGTGCTGTTGCTGGTGTTGTTGGGGGAAAAACTCAACTTCAAATGTAATTTTGCAATCTTGGCTGGCTGCAATTTGTTGACTTTCGTGTGGCTGGAGAAGATCGGCGGCAGATCGAACTGGAATCGTCGTGGCTATGGCTTGGCATTGCGTAAGCGGCCCCATCTCCAAAGTGCCTCAAGGTCAGTTGGTCAACAGGTTTCCGAAAAAAAGCTGCTCCACAAAAAGGTGCACTTACACGCACCTCACCTCGCCCATTCTTCTGTGTAGCTTCTTCTCCTGCGAAAAAGAGCGCCCTGCTCTTGTTATTTTATTTTTTTTTCAGGTTTTATGTGGCCGAAACTTATGTAATTTATGTGGAGTTTTGTGCAAATTGAAAGCTCCAATGGACGAGGAAGTAAGTGGAGCATTACGTGGTGTCTGGGGCACCCTTTTGGATCGGGCCATAACCAGCTGGAACCTAGCCAGCAGGAGGATTGCGACTGGGAATTGGGAACTGCCATTTTTCTCTCTTTTTTTGAGCCTCACCTATGCGGCGATCTACTGTGGGAAGAATTGGGAAATCTCTGGATCCGATTAAGATACGTCTGCAATTCAATTACCTTTTATTGGCTTGGCTCAAATAAACTTGGCTCTTGAGAAACGTGGAAGTGTGGCAACACGATAAACAAATAGGCTAATAAATGTGGGAAAGAGGTGGCGGAGAGTGAGTATAGTAATTATGCATTTTTTCTTGGGGTAGCTTCCTCATTTTTAACTTTTGAGCATTGTTTTTGTCTACCAAAAACTTAAATTAATGAAGCTGAAATTAAAGATAATTGTCCTCAAGCATTTAGCCTTGTACTTCTCAGTATTTTGTTAAATAAAATTTATTATTTTGAGGAAATTAAATGCCTTAAACATAAGGAGTAATAAAGGAAATATATGAAATAAAATTATAAATAAATTAATATGGTTCGAAAAAAGAAAATAAAAGCCTTAAAATAAGGAATTGTAAAGGAAATGTTTGAAATAAAATTATTAATAAATTATTTGTGTTCTAAACTAGAAATGAAATATTTTATTAATGTAAGTAAGCATGAGATTAAAGAAACTAATAAATTAGCATAGGAATATCTTAAAGTATTTTTTTGCTAAAAGTTTTTAGGTTTCTTTCAACAATTCATAAGCAAATATTGAAAGTGTACTTAATGAAGCAGGAAATACATTAAATTACACGGATAAAGTTAACAAATCAGTTTATTGTTTCTTTAGAAGCTAAAAAGTTTAAGATTAGGGTTTTTCTGAATAAAAACATATTGTAAAATAATTTATTATACTTAAAAATTAATTTGCTTTTTTAGGAATTTTTAAGCTTTCCTATAAATATAAATAAACTATAAATATACGATTTTCAGGCCTCTTTAAACTTGACGTATTTTATTTAATGTCTATTTAAACCTCCTTAAGCTCCGGTTACCCCTCAAATTTACAAAAGACAAACATGAAATAAGAATTAAACATTTTCGTCACGTAAACCCGGTCTTAAAGTTCTTCTACAACCGTTTTGGACATGCCCATAGTCATATGGGTCTTGGTATTTTTTTGGGCCCACGGTGCGAATGGTTTATTTGCCGAACATCCGTTCGTTCCACTTTCAATTCGTTTCCCCTTTTTTCCTCGTTAGCTTTCTATGAATCGGAGATGTAATAACAGTTTAGTAAACTACTTTTTTTTACTTCATTTTTTACTAGTTTGTTTTTCTTTTTTTATATTTTCATTGTTAGCTTTTTACGGACAAATTTTTGAATGCCGCCGTTGCAGTGGCACGAATTTCGT